>CAJNYU010000863.1:0-38118 GCA_905331475.1 Rotaria socialis | reverse complement strand
ATAAAATTGGCGGGACAGAGATGTGGCCCATCCCGTCCCGTCCCGCGGAGCTCTGGTATAGACCTACTTCAAGTCTCTATGCCCTATCTAGTCACTTCGAAATTCGAATAAAAGTCTTTACAATCATGAAACCAATATTAATCTTATTCTAACGAATATATACGTCGCTGAAAATAAGGAAAACGTTATCAGCCATGTCTAATGCCTCGTTATCATCAGACTATGTTTTTTTTTCTATGCGATATTCACAAAAATAATGCTTTATTTTTTAAAAGGTCCATGTGTTTTTATTAGACAGAATCTTTGACGCATATTCCAATCTTTCCTATGATAGTATCTTTGTAACGATAAGAATGTTTTATCGCGATATCGAACTGTTTTATTTCAATCCACCTTCTCCTTTTATAGTTACACTTTTCTTTCTCCGGGGCGCGTCCCTCAACCGAAGAGAACGAGAAAGAACACGACAAAGAGGAAGAGAGAATACACATGACAATGAGGAAGAAAGTCGTTATGTACATTGATTAAGATAGAACGAGTGCTTATATCGGCACAATCTTGTTATCGGAACTGTAGTACTTTTGATCTCAAAAGTAAAATAAAAATCTGATCACCAACTGTTTTCAGCATACAGTTTACTATACTATTCTGTTAGTATGTGGTACTTGATATGATTTATCTGCAGTTTAGCAACACTCTCACATAAGTTTGTTATGTATAATATGAAGATGAGAATATATGTTAGTTTTTACAATATCAAGAATTCATAATAACAAAAAACTATCAAAAATCTTTGTTGTACCGAACTGATACTATACTTTATCTTTTGTTCATAAACATGGAATATCATGTGTACACTGACTGTGAATGATTTGTACTTAACTTTTTCATTTCATTCAAAGGTTGAGCTCTTACATTTTGTGATTTCTAGTCATATATATTCCATATCGTGCCATGTGATAGATTATTGTTTAATTCGTTGAAACGTTTCTCTCTAGCTTTCAATTGTTGTTTTCATGCCATTTTTTTAACAAGTATTATGAGAGTCTATATAATTATGTATGATTTTTTCTTTAAATAGTTCTTGATTTTATAAATCAAATTTACACCAAGATGAAACATTTTTTTAAAACTTAACTATTAAAATACCTGATGTATAAAGTGTTTATCAAATGTTATAATGTAGTATTTGTTGTATATTTTGAATTTAATATTCATTTTTTTCCTGGCAAATCCACGCAAAAACTATTTCTTTTTCTTATATAAATCGAACTGTTCAATTTAAACATTGTATAATATGTCTGGGAAAACAGTGTTAATTTTCATTCTATTGAAATGAATATGATAAATTCGAAATTTTTGTGTTACAGATTTCTACGAGAAGTGGAGCGATGGTGAAAATATAACTAAACTTCAGTCGTATTCTTTCTCCGAATAGTATGAAATGGAAAATCCTATTCCTAGTTTTATTAAATGAATTCACTGTAGAAGTGTATTAACGATGGAAATATGTATGGACCATGTTTTAATCGAGATGAAACTAAATTAGGAATACTTGAACCACGTTGAATATCACGTAATTCACTACATGCTTTCAGAGCTTGTATAATAACCCAATTTGAGCATGTATCAATATTATTTTTATGTTTATCGATTAATTCTGGGTGTGTGGGTGTGGGTATCAGGGTTTTGCTGTGCGTGTGTCTCATACTTATCTTCAATTACAAACTCACACCTTCCCCACCCCACCCCACGCCCACACCCACACCTTCAAGAAGAAACTGTCGGAACAAGTCAATAAGAATTTGTTCTTACAGCTTTTGTAGAGCTTTTCATGGCGCATCTTTTGAAAAAAAACAAGATTTTATTATTTATCTGGACACCCTAGACTTCTACTATGCAGGCATATAGACAAATTAGATAAATGTTCTGTGGTTTTAATTGTTCGATGGGAATCTTCAAAATTAGGATCGATTTCTGCATGTGTATAACCAACTATAACCAAACATGAATGAAGAAAATCAATTCACCTATTCATGAACAAATTTGATTGAAATTCAATATTACAATATTTCTCATGTAACAAATCAACATCGTTTATAGTGAATTCTCGTTTCGTCGAAAGCCTAATGAATTTCTCCGTTTCGTCCAAAATTTGATTCGAGCTTTTCTCTTAGAGTTCCCTGCTTCGTCGAAAATAAAATGCGATCAAATCAAATATTTAAATTTCTGTAATTGTCTTAAGTAAACTAGTTGTTTCTGAAGAAACTCAATCCATCCTCTCACCGAAGTGTATATACATTCCGTGAAACATAGAAATCCAATATTTATTTATAGATATCTGATTAGATGTATGAAGTTATTGTTATTTTCAAAAAGCGTTTTTTTGTTTTTACAATTTTACGAAAAATATCAATGTAACCTAATGCATTATATACCAATAGAAAGCGCACATAATTCTGAGTCATAACGAATAATTACATAAGAGTTATATGTAAAGATTACGAGAAATATCAGAAAGAGATATTTTAAAAATAAGAATAACTTCACACTCCTATGTACTCTGGTATAAATGATGTCTTCAATACATTTTTCACTATATTTCATGTAATACTTTGTTTAAAAACATCGTAAAAAAATTAACTCTATAATTGAGACGTGAGGGCTGGAGTTGCATGAGGGTGAAGATAATTTGAGACTGTTATACAATTTGGAAAATCGTTAAAACAATAAACATCAACACTAAATATCAACATGAGAATTTCCTAAAAAATTGATAGGATTAGGTGGCATCAAAATCAGTTGAAATTTTGTTTTTCTCTATTAATGTTTGCTCGTCTTGTATTTCTGAATGGTTACTAAATGCTTTTGGTTGAAAAAATTTTCAACAAATTCATTGAGAATAATTAAGCACTGTCTGTAATTCGCATGCCTGAAAAAATATTTCATTAATCAGAGTAATCTATGATTCTCTTTTTTTTCATTCTAATTTTGTTTTTCGGCGAAACGCGAATAACCGCAGTTTTATTTTCATCGAAACGAGAATACCGAGAAAAAAAATTTCGACAAAATGCAAACTAACCTGACGATTTTTAATTTTTCACCATGCTTTCTTCTCTTCTATTTTCTCAACATGACATATTTTTCGACGTCCGCATAGGTAAATACAATGTAAGGATAATGTATACGTGAGAATTTGTGCAAAAAAGAAGAAATAATATCCATTCATGATTTCATTGGACGATGCATTGATGTAACCTTTCTTTCAATAAGTTCATTCATTCTATTCTTCATTAATGCCAACGGTAATAAACATAAACAAAGAACATTTGCCTATATTGACAATTGTTACAGTCAAGATTAAACATGAATCAATCTAGTGTTCATCTTCTTGATCTACCTAATGAGATGTTATTTAATATTTTGAAGAAACTTGACAATGTTGACGTTCTCTATTCATTAGCTGGTATTAACAATGAACGACTTGATAGTATAACACGAGAAGAGACTTTTTCTAAAATCCTCAATTTCTCATTAGTTATTCGTAATACTAAAATAATTGATGCAGTACTTGATCGCTTTTGTAATTATATATTACCTCGAATTCACTACAACGTGAAGTGTCTCATTGTTGAACCCACGTCCATGGAACGTATACTTCTTGCTACTGATTATCCAAATTTGACTGAATTGAAAATATTTAATTTTCAACGTGACAGTTCGTTACGTTATTTTAAAGGTAAGCAAATATTTTACATATCATTAACTGAAAGATCATTATTGTATTTTAATTTAGATGATTCATCTCTTCGATATATCTTCAAAAAACAGATTACAAAACTTGATCTCATCAATAAAGATTGTGAGGTTGCAGTAGGATCATGGGACACTTATACAAAAATTGTGTATGCACATATTTTGACTTACTGCGAAAACTTGGAACATTTGAAGATTATTGCAACACCAACTACTGAATATCCAGGCTTGTCAGTTCGTTATTTACCAGCAAGTGCTTTTTCTTCTTCAACTCTTACTTATTTATGCATTAGTGTAATAACTATTACTGATTGTCTTTATTTACTTGATGGTCGTCTCAAACAATTGAATACATTTATCGTTCGAATTTATTGTACGGAAAAGAATTCATCAATTGTTCACAACACGGTAGGCATGTTTTATCTTTTTTGAGCTTCCCGATTGAAAAAAAGATGTCAGCTATGAGTTAGATACAATTATCATAATCAAGCCTAAACGAAACCGACTTTTTCAACTCTTTAGAAGCGAATAATATTTTCCAATTTTGAGAACTGAAAAGACTTTTTAAAAAGGCATACAGAAGCTCTTGCAGCTCCCTTAAGCTCGTCTGAGAATCAGTCATCATCCACAAGAATCGAAATTGTTAAGTTTTTATTTATGTAATGAAACAGATGAAGAATTTAGACTTACTCTAATAATATAAATAAAGTAATAATTATGAACGGATGTGGAAGTTACTGATTCTGAATTGCTACTTTGGTATTCGTTTAGCTGCCCTTCTATTGTGAGTATATGGTAACATTAAAGCTGGTGTTCTCCACTATTAAAAGTTGTTTCATCTTCATATATCATAGATGTTGTACGTGTATTAGAAGATCAAATCTTGTCTTGCTTGAATCATTCTTATGAAATAAAAAGAAATATTAATAAAACAAAGAAGCTAAATGTATATTAATTCGAAGAAAAGATAAATAAAACCTTTAAAATTATTCGAACCAGTCAGTTAATCCTATCGCTAGATGAACTTTATTACACTCACATTCGTTCGAATTCTGATACCGCTCTATACATATGCCAATATTTCCAGCTATGCTTAAGATATTCGTGCTATTCTCTAAAATGATTTTTTCAATCGTATTTAATTATTTCTCTTTGTAACAAATACTTAAAATTCTATGCATGTACTATTTTCTGAAATTTGTCACAGTCGAATACTTCCATATAGAAACAGAACACTAAAGAGATGTCCAGGTACGCACCGACGAATCTTTTAGACCGATGACTGCATAGAAAATAAGGCGCCTTTTGGTTTGTGAAAACGAATACGTCCGGTACTCTTCAGGTATGTGCATCTTTTCGAGCGGTTCGATTCCCATAATCTTCTTCCTCTAACTGCATCACTGAATATGTGAGATACTTTTTTTTTATGAAAGATTCTTAAGAAACTGTTACGGGCACTATAATTTGTGAATAGCTCCTATGATATCTGGCAGTGGAATACTTTCTCATAGTGGAGAACACCTGCTCTAATGCTACCGCATATTCACAGTGGAACATCTGGTCAAAGAATACTCTTACTTGAAATATGTATTTTATGATGAAATCAATCATATCTCGGTTGAAATCAAATGGACATATACTGAATAGTCAGATAAGCACAACGAAACTAAGATTATTCTGCATCCATTGATTATAATATAATATTTCAATTATTATAGTTATTGAATTGAATTAATTGTCTTTCTTGAAAATCAATCTGTAGTATAAGAGATATTTTACTTAAATTTTTAAACTGCTATCTGAATAAGAAAAAAAAGTTTTCGATTAAACTTGTACTACTGGTTATCACTTTATATTTAAGAAAAGGAAATTATTAATAAACATTGGTCTTCATATTTAGGATGATCTACCTAATCTAAAGTGTTTTTCATTAATACAGTATGATTTAATTGAAGAATATGATAATAAAATTATAGCTCTTCTTCGTCGTATGTTATACTTGGAAAAATTAACTTTATATTTGCGTATCGCTTGTGAAAATGTATTTATTGATCCAATTCGCCTTATAAATGAATTTTCTACGTATTCGCCACGACTTCATTCATTCAAGTTTTATCTTAGTACTGAACATAATATAAATGATTTAGTTTGTTATTTGTCCAATAATGATATTAAACAAAATTATATGAATAAAGGATATCAAGAAGTATCGAATATTGTTTGTTTTGCTGTTGACAGAGCTACATATCATATTTTTACGCTTCCTTTCGAATTTATGTGGCTCTTATCTATTGGTACTATATTTCCAAATATTGTATTCAATAATGTCATCGAATTAAGTGTACATGATGTGGTTCCATTTGAACATAAATTCTTTTTACGAATAGCTAAAGCTTTTCCATTGCTGAGAAATTTTTATGTTTCTGATTTGTCATCACTGTCATATAATGCGAAGAAATCATCTGACAACATTCTATCATATCAAATTGTTGAATATCCATATCTCACTTTACTTGACATTGCAAGGACAAATACTACTTATGTCGAACAATTTCTAAATGAAACCAAAACACATCTACCTTGTCTAACTGAATTACGCGTTGGATATGAAGATTTAAGAATTATTACAGAAGATTTCACAAGAGAAGTAACGCGACGCAATTGTATCAATGTCACACGATTAATTACTCGAAGGCAAATTGTTGGTTCGAAAGACTTCTACATTTATTTTCCTCTGCTGTAGATTGATGGGTGGCATGAATTTCGCCGTACTGACATTCGCCCTTGACTTTCGGCAATTGCCAAAAGTTGTGTTTTTTAAGATTTTTGGCTGTAAAAAGGAGGGATCTTTGGCAATTGCCAAAAGTTCAGTTTGAGAAATTATCGGAAATCTTAATAAAAATATTAACCAACTAATTAATTATAGTAAAGAAACCACACTTTGGACACCCTCAAGATTTCAAGTTGAGAGAAGTCCTTCAACAATGTTATTAGACCTTCTGAGTGATGATATCGTCTAATAAAACATACAGTTTGAATTGATGATGAAAGAGGTAAGTAACAGAATGTATCGAGATGCTAAGAACAGTTTTATAAGAATTAGGAATCATCTATCGCCCAAAGTTCATGAAATAAAATAATTGCCGAAAGTAGAGTTTTTTTTACTATAATTAATTAGTTGATTAAGATTTTTATTAAGATTTCCGATAATTTCTCAAACTGAACTTTTGGCAATTGCCAAAGATCCATCCTGTTTACAGCCGAAAATCTTTAAAAAACACAACTCTCGGCAATTGCCGAAAGTCAGTACGGCGAAATTCGCGTTTCCCAGATTGATTTTTGTTGTAACTTTTTGAATCAGAATTGACAAAACAAAACAATTGTTTTGTTTGCAAGCAACGAGAAAAATAAAATATAAGAAAAAGTTTGTTTTGTTTTGTGGATCTCAAATCTATTTTCGAAAAGATAGTAAATGTAAGCTCAAATCTACATTTCGCGGCTCCCTCTCCCGTTGCAGACCATAATAACTGACGTTTACAAGCCGTAGCAACTAAGATCAAAAGTCATTAAGTGCAAGGTCCCTAGCAACCAAAGACATGCACTAGATCCATAGTTCCTTAGCAATAGAAGTTGAGCGTCTAACTGGATTATGACAAGAGTTTACACTGTTTTAGAACATTCTGGAGGCTTACTTGAAACTGAATCAGCTCGAATACCTTTTTGAATGTTCTGAATAGTGTAGTTTCTATTTTTTTTACGGATAAATGAATATAACCTACGATGCATAAGTATCCGCACAAATGTCGAGGTCTATTGTATTTGAACAGTAAGTGCTGGAAGCCTAATCTTTTCACCGAGAGATAGAGCAAAGTTTATGTTATAAAATGTGTATTTACAATATAGTGTAATATAAAGTCTAAGATGCAAAAATTTTAATTTTTTCGAAACCTCTAAAACTGACTTGTTACAAAAGGAAGTTTTCATCGATGCTTTTCTTGTTTTAACTTGCATTATTTTTACCAAAATAATAGGTTGTGAGTTCAACCTTAGTAAGGAAAGACTGTGAACTCTAGATTTACTGAAAATTGAGTTCCGATTTTCTTCCATGCGGGATGGCCAGAAGTTATTGTCATCATCACAACCAGTAAGTTTCAGAGAGTTCGGCGAAAGTTCAAACAATCTGTAAGAACACCAATATTTTAAATAAATGTAAAATACAGAGTTTTTCTTGTTTACTTTTATTTTCACTAATAATGGTTGTGAACAACAAATAAACATCTTAGAGAAGGAGGAACGGTAACAAAAGTGAAGGATCGTCCATCTATATATTATAGATGACGATCCTGACAGGTGGCAGTTTCAATCTACTAGGAGACGTCAGTAACTTAGAAAGATTATACATTCGTTTGACTTAAACCATGATCCTCTCACTTTCACCTCCATCCTTTTCCCAACCAAAGCTACATGATTGCTCAAAATTTGCATCCCGTTGCAAAGAATTAAAGAAAAAACATAGTCAAGATACAAAGAACTTTTAATTTTACCTTAATAACAAGTCGGTTTTAGTGGTTTTACAAACATTAAAATTTAATATCTTAAACCATATTTTTACACTATATTGTAAATATGCATTTTACAGCACACACAAACTTTGTTCTATCTGTCGGTGAAAAACTTAAGCTTCTAGCACTTTCTGTTCGAATACAACAGACCTCGACATTTGTGCGGATACATATGCATCGTAGGTTAGTTAGGGCTGTGTGATGTATTGTTTAAAAAAAGACATTAAAATTAATCTTTGAAGATTAGAATTGGGAGCACTTTATCGATTATCACTCAAATAAAGTACTCATTTTAAAATACCTTGAATGATCAAATAAAAATATAAAAAGTGTAAATATATGATATAGTGCACGTGTTTCAAATGAAATATTCTTGGTACAATTTTGTTTTATCTGAGATAATTATTTAAATGCATTATCTCGATATCATTATGAAATGTTTATCTGATTTGACGAAATAAGAATATCGAAGTTCATCTTTGATCAGTCTCAATGGTTATGTCGTCAATGTTAGTGTAATTACGAAAAATAATAATAATGACAATTATTATTTATTCCTTTTTTCCTTAATGGATGCAACAACTGTACGCATAACAAAGATTTCATTAAAAATTTCATCGTGTGGACTTCATAGACGTTTGCAAGAATCAATGTTTGATAGACATGCTATTTGTGCTATCGGTTCACGGAAACAAAATAGCCAGTACTTATGTATCAGTTCAACATGAATGATTGATAAAGAATTAACATTTCATCCTACCTGTGTTCGTGTACAAGCTATCAAAACTTTAAGAAATAATGTAACTGAGCGGTTATTTACTATTGAAGTTAAAATTTGTGAAATTGTAGCTGATATATATTGCATTTTCGAAGTATCCAATTATAAGGTTTCGCTCCTCAAAAATAATCTCAGACCTAGCATGAGTCAAATGACCTGAAATTTGCAGGATATGTTGGGGCTGTAGTGAAGAGACTATGGTAAAATTTGTAGCCCTATTGCTATGACGTTTTTGAGGAAAATATTAATTTGTTCTTCAAGAGCATGTCAGGATACAGGGCCTACCAGAGTTCAGTTTTTTTTAATTCTTACTTTAAGTGGAGAAAATGGATCACAAGTTGAAGGCCTCAAAAACTCTCTAAAAATGGCGTTTGACTTATGCAACTGTCTATATATATATACTAGAAACAAAGGTTAATTAAAAAAAAAGAACTCGGGTAGGCACTGCAACTTGGCATGCTCTTGAAAAACAAAAAAAAATATTAAATGGATGGAACAGATGCTGACAGAGAATTCTTCCTTGCATGATCGAAAAAACATGAACTGAAAAAAAATGAAAAAGACTTTCCGTTTTATCTGAAAAAGCATATTTTTGAACAGAAATTGTCAAAAACTTTGGTCAAAAGAGACGTTGGAGAGAAAATCATCATTTCTGAAAGATCTAAGGACAGGCTATCTTCTCGTGCATTTATCTCAATGTCGGAACTCATGACAAAATTATCTTTTTTGAGGGGGGGGGGGCGGAGGACCTGATGAAAGTACAAAAGTTGAAAAAGATAACTGTAGTTGGTAATACAACTGGTGAACCTGAACTTACATTATGAGAATCTCATTTTGATCAAGTTATAATAGGGAACTCTTATCAAATTAAACTCATCAAAATTTATTTAATTAATTGTGAAATATCGTTATCAGCAAATAGTGCTACATTGTATGCGTTTTTTATTTATTGTACAATAATGAATTCTTTATATCGTTAGATTTATACAAATAGACGATTTAGGTATTGTTAAAGCAAATGTTGAATGCTTGATAATAAGTTCACGTACTTGTCAAGACTGAACTATGAAGACATTGGCGAATCAGCCAGAATATGCATGTCAGGCACATGGAAATTGTGATGTTACACAACAAAAATTCTATTTTATGCAACATTTGTCAATCTCGTATTATTAAGTGTGATACAAGAAACATCGATCTACTAAAAATTTACAATAATAACAGATAATTGAGATAGTATGATTTATCGCTGTCTGAACCAATGCTGTTATTAATGTTGTCAACTGCCAATAAATCATATACTAATTTCACCCACGTTACCAATAAATAGTATTATGAAATCCATTAATAGATCTAATGGTAGAGTTCAAATTTAACCAAAATACTGATACAATTTCTGAAATAAAAAGCTAAACATACACTGGAGGTATCCATAAATTTAAAATTTATGAGAAAAATGTCAATATTTTGTATATATGTAGAAAGTGTTGGTAATTACTGAAATACAAAACTTTTATTTCTTTTAACAACTCGTATGTACACATCAACTACAATCAACAAAAGAAAAAAATTATTTATCAATCGATAAAGATTGATATTTATATTTCAAATACTGAATGGATATTTATGCAGCTAAAAATATGATGTTATTTACATTCTCTATTTAGAGAAAAAACAAATTTTTATTGTTATTGATTTAAACTTAGTTTATAAAAAAATATTTTGTTATAAATTATGATTAGGTTGAGGTTGTACAAATTATTCATATTTATCTTATTCATAGCATCAACCCGAGGATGACCGTATAAATATGGATCGAAAATTGTGATACCTTTATTGTAAAATCTTCTTCTGACAACATCTCTCACAATCAGAAGCATATATACCATGGCCCTTCTCTCTCAAAATGCACATCTCACTCTTCCATGCCTTCGAATAGCACTATGTATCAAAAAAAAATGCAGAACAAAAACAGCAGGGTGTGGGGTGTGGGTGTGGGTGTGGGTGTGGGTGTGCTTATGGATGAAGAGGAAAATACACACCCACACCCACACCCTCAGGCACGTGAAAATTAGTTTTGAGATGTGTTCGATCCAAAATATTTCATACTTATTTCTGCCCGTATTGTGTTATTAGCTTCTTCATACTGTGCTTTTTTGGTTTCGAGGTCTTGTATAAGTGCTTCAATTCCTCCTCGTTCGGCTTGAGAAAGAGCATTATTATTTAATTTTTGTCTTTCTGTTGATATTTCACCTTCGATGCTACTTATTTGTGACTTGTTGCGGGTTACCTAAATAAAACAAAAGAGTTTTCAATAGGTATATTTTTGTATCGGATTACATCGGATTTAGGTTGGCCAATGCCTGACATTTTTCCTAAAAAGAAAAACTTGTTAGCGGAGCTCCGTTGAAAATGAAATGTGAAACTCATATATCCTAAGTTTTATTATTCTAATGAGTAAAAGCTTGTTAGTGCAGTCCCTTTGGGACTGAAATGCGGAACTCACGTATATTCTTCAGCTTCATTAAACTAATATGCAATATACTTAGGATTATCCAAAAGTAGTGGCGGAGTTACTTTTTTTTTATAAAAAGCTTGAAAAAATTTTCCTTTTTTATGAACAGATAGAACATCTTTCGCTCTATTTTTCTATGCTACTTGATCGCTATTCAACTAATATCATAATAATAAAATTACGCTAAGAATTGTTTTTGTTGAAAAATGGACAAAATTCTGAACGACTAAACTTCGACGTTCCGAAAATGAGATTGTTTTCTGGTCAAAGACGAATTCGATTTTTCCTATCTCATCTTTTTATTATCTGATATGTTTTCTTTTAAAAAACAAAATATACTACAAGATGCAACCTGGAAAGCTCTACAATTTACAAAGAACAATTATAAAAAAATGAGATAGAAAGAACCAAATTCGTCTTTCGTCAAAAAACAATCTCGTTTTCGCCACGTCAAAAGTTGGTCGCTCAGAGTTTTGTCCATTTTGAAAACAAAAAGTGCAACTATAAAATAAGCGGTCCTTTAGAGATTCTAGAGCTTTTCACGCTGCATCTTGTGGTATATTTGGTTCTTTTAATACAACGTATTAGATGATGATAAAATGAAATGCAAAAGGGCCCCATTTTTTATGCCGCACTCATTATAATCTAAATGCTACCAGCGAGTTTTCAACAAAAGCAATTCTTATCGAAATTTTATTGTTATGATATTACTTGAATGGTAATCAAATAACATAGAAAAATAGAGCAAAAGACGCTTCATCTGTTCATCAAAAAAGAAAATTTTTTCAAGCATTCTATAAGAAGAAAAGTACCTCCGTCATTACTTTTGGATAACCCTAAGTACATTGCTCATATACCCAGACAGAATGAATGTTTGTATTTTAGGATAGGAACAACAAAACGATCTGAAACTTTCACAATAAAATATTCTCGTTAAGACCTATCTCTATGCAAAGTTTCAAGTCAAAATTTGGAAATAAGTTTTTCTGATATTCTTGAGGGGGACCACGGCATTCTCTTAAAAGATTTTGACATTCCTTAAACTCTTGTCCATAAAAGAGACGAGATCTTAATAAACCAATATCAAAACCGATGTATACTATTCAGGTACTTTCATTTTATAATGTTTCCAGAGTGGAAAAAACTCGATGACTTTTGACACCTCCCTTTCAGGTCAAAAGTCTGTAATTTGATTGTTTCGGTCAATGCCTAGGTATGGGTTGAACATTCGGTAAAATGACCATAACTTTTGAAGAAGGAGTCATGGGCAGAAATCTCTTTAGATTTTTCACTATCTCAATATATTCGATTGAATGAGATATAAATGAACTAAAATGGAGCGTTACACCTCGGGTGATTCTCTCATAAGCATTGGTATATAAAAATCAGTGATACTACACTAATACTAAATACATTTTGAATTTTACTTAAAAATCATTTATAAAAAAATACATGACCTGTCGACGAATGTCGCTCCTCCTCATCAGGAGAATGAGAGATAAAGTAAAAGTTACAAGTATTAAATAGATAGAAAAAGAACAAAAGAATGTATGTGAAAAAAACAGATATTTTAAAAAATATGTGGGTTTTTTACTTCCGAAAAAATATGTATTCTTTTTTCTTTCCATACATTCTTTCTTTCTTTTTCTGTCTGTTTAATACATATAACTTTTACTTTATCTCTCATTCTTGTGATGCTTCTGAGTGATACTCGTTAACAGATCACGTATTTTTTATAAATGACTTTTGAATAAAATCTAAAATGCGTTTCACAGTAACGTGGTATGCACATTTAAATATTTATTTTTAGCTTCTTCACCAACCAACTTTATCTTATGATATGGCTGGATTAGAGTCCTGCGGGACAATTCGAAAACATTCCGTGTCCCGAGTTTTAAAATCATTTCTTAAAAACGTGTGATGCACTTTAAACTTTTTATTTGTAACAAACATGTTAATGTTTAAATGGAAAGCAGAAAAAAGAAATATTGGAAGATGTGCTGAAAACTGTTCATCATCATTATCTTTTCCAGCTGTTTCTTCATATAATTATTGACTTTCTGCAGTCAATTTAAATTTTTTCTGGTGTTACAGAAAGTGTTGAGTTTTCTTCCTTTAGACACTTCAACAATTAAAGGATAAATTTCATTTAAAACTCGCATATTTCTCGCAATAAATAACAAATTATTAATTTTATCTGTATATAAACGTATATGTGCTTTTTCGAGTGTATGAAAATTAATCGATACAAAAATTGATCAACGTTAATTGGTTCATACGAAAATTAGCCGATACGAAAAATAGGCGAATTTAATTAAAACAAAATAACTTTCTTAGTAGAACTTGTAGTTGATATTAATGAGTTAAATAATGGAAAAAAAAAGAATTTTCACAATGATAGACAAACTGCTGATATACAAGAGAGCATATGTGTGTCAGATATATGGAAGTTATTATAGACATGCATTACCTCAAATAAGCCAATACATTTTAAATAAAATCTATCACAATAAGCTCGATTTGACTGATCTAATAATCATTAGATTAAAATATTCTTCGTCGGTTACATAAAAAGCTAAAATATTATGGAAACGGGAAAGTACTATTTTTCTCCAATATAAACATTTACTTCGAGCACAACAAGGTGTGTGAGTGTAGATCTTCGACCCACTGAACCTATAGTCACACGCACACCCTAACTCTATAATTGTATCAACACAGTTAGTATTAATTCATATCTCAATTTCAGAGCTACCAGTTTCTATTTTTGATAAAAATGAATTTATTTTTATCTATAAATTTCTCGATCAATTTTTGCTCGACAAATTTTCGCTCTTCCTCTTTTTTCCTATGGATCAGATAGAAAAGGTCTTTTGTTTTGTTTGACGGAACTACTCAACATTTAAACATTTTTTTTGTCAACCGGACAAACGGGGTTTTACGGGACAATTCGAAAAAATTCGGGACACGACAAAGTTTGTCCCGCAGGTCTCTAGGCTGGTTATAAAAACGACGAAAGAAAAAATATCGAAAAATAAATATGAAGGAAAGAATATTGAATAAATGTTAAATCAACTTTGGTCGAAGAAAAAAAAGTCGATTATATACAATGTCAAAAATGTATACCATAATTGGCAACTATAATATCTATATGATTGTCATTATTCAGGTCAGCTGTAGTAACTGAAGATGGATGAGAATCATAACCTGTTGAATAATTTATTTGATTAGTATAGGGTGTGTGGGTGTGGGCAGCGGCGTAACCAGGGGGGGGGGAGGCAAATGGGCAATTGCCCATTTCATTTTGAGTCTTGCCCATTGTAATTTTCATTAGTTAATTTTTGCCCAGTGAAATTTTACTTTTTCACAATTATTTACTTTTGAATAAACTGGATACTGTCTTTTTTCTTTCGTTTGAATCGCATATCTATCCTCTCCTTATTCTTATGAAGAATTAATAGAAGAAAACAGAACAAAAAAAAATGACCAACGCATAATTGTGCATACGTATCTATATGTATACTTGTTCTCTTCTATTATCTTCTCTCAAAATGCTGACTTGAAAAGAAAACGATTGAACTATAACCTATCTCGTCCAGTTTACCGTCTTATTTCTTCTTTCGCGCTACTATATTATAAGAAAAGCCTAAAGAAAAAAGGAAAAGAACAAGAGCAAATATGCTTATATAAAATTGCGCACTTACACTTATCATTTTGTTGTTCTCTTTTGTCCTGTTTTAAAAGACTAATACTGAGCCATGCCAACTGGAAAATGACCCAATACGCAGTGGCGGATCCAGAAACTCAGTAAGGGGGTAGCACTCCTGGTCAAAAAGTCTTTTTTTGAAGCCTGTTTGAGGCAATACGACTCTTTTCTGTTTCATTTTTGCTGGGAAAAATCAAAAAAATTCGTGAAGGGGTTCCCCTCGCCGGTTAGCTGTAATGGTTGATCCGCCAGTGCCAATACGTTATTAAGTCATCACTTTTCTTTGAAATATTGAAATTATATGTAAAAATATACAATTTTCGTCTTGATTTTGATGTTTGAATTTCAAAACCAAATGTTATAAATAGAGACTGAAGATAGAATAAAATATTTCTAACTCAACAAGTCTGAGGAAGGCTTAAAATTTGAGTTTCATTTCATATATATTAGATTAAAAGAATCTCATACTTTTTTGTGTAGTTAAATGAACATCATTTTATTTTATTTTTTTGTGCTTTTTCTACGTTATCAATACTTTGTTGGGTTAAAAAATTTGGCCCATCAATGAAAATCTTGCCAGTTTTGCCCATGGTTTTTTTTGACTTAATGGAAGTTTGCCCAGTGGTCTAAAAATCCTGGTTACGCCGCTGGGCAAGGGGGAAAAGGTGATTTATGATTTCGTGAGTTAAGGTGATTTTTGTCAGTTAAGGTGATTTTTTTGATTTAAAGTGATTTATTTGATTTAAAATGATTTAAAGTGATTTAAAGTGATTTAAAGTGATTTAAAGTGATTTTTTTTGTGTTAAGGTGAGCTATCAAGTTGAAGTCTGCAGGCGGAAGAAATTGATTTCTAATCTTAAAAGTCACGGGGAATCACAATAAATCACTAGAAATCAATAAATTAGTTTGCTCCCCTTGCTTTGAATCGAATCCATTCATTATAAATGCACGGTGAACTGCACATCATTTTCTTGTCAGAAGCATAGAAATAGATGGCTCTGTTATTTATTTTTCTTTTAGAAGTAATATAACATGGAATAAAACAAACAAAAAAAAATTATTTTTTCTCTTGAACCCTCTTTAGTCTATCAGACGACAAAATAGGTTTAGTTTTAGAAAAATACTAATTGGCTGTTTGCTTATGCAAGTATTTTTTCTGGCCATTCACTTCCACAGAAAAGAAAGATTCATTTTGACAGTTATCAATAGAATCAAATATACGCATTCCATTGACGGTGGAACTAGACACTTCTGGAAGAACATCAAAGTCAAATTCGTCGATTAGCATTGATTCTTCGTCTTCATTCGTGGTGTTATTTTCACTATAACGCTTGTCGAGTTGATGTTGTTCCTCATTCTTATCGTCATCATCAAATTCGTTTTCGATTTCCTCTTCTTCTTCAACTTTGTTTGATGCACTAGTTTTCTTTTTAGATATTTTACATTTCGATTTTGTTAACTTCTTGTACGCTATCTGATTTACTTCTTCGAAAGATATAAGTTCTTCACTAGAATCAAGTATAGAAAATTCACAACCAGAAAGAATTTCTTTCGCTTGAACATAGGCGTTAAGGGGCTTCCCCCCCCTCAGGAATCGATTTTCGTTATTCCTGGACCGATTTGTCTGAAATTTTTAGGCAATATGGGTGTTGCGTTAACTCAATTCCTTGCAAAGTCTTGGCTCATCAATTTTTTGCTTTAAAGAGTTATTGACAAATTAGTGCCCAAAACGGTGGTTCTCGTAAGGTACCGATTTCTCGAACTGCCAAAGACTTAGAGAGCTAGTTTTTATTTCAAATAAAAGAAAAAACCTATGTCTAGAAATGTACATACCGTTTTTTCGAAATTCGATTTTGTTCGGATATCCGAGACATTTTACTGTAAGAACTCGGAATTTAGAGCTTTTTGACATCAGTGTTATCCAGTAATCTCTGCAAAAAAATCGCATTTCCAAAAAACGCTATGTGCATTTCTAGATATAGGTCTCTTCTTTTATTTAAAATAAAAAGTAGCTCGCTAGCTCTTACACAGTCTGAGAAATCGGTTCCGAACTCTCCAAAAAAGTGATTTTGAGAAAACCAATCAACAAGTTGTATGAAACAATTTTTACTTTCACTATGACTGTCACGACATCTATACAGCAATTTCGTCATATGTATAGGATTTTAAGCAGAAATGACTACGTTCCACTAATTTATTAATATAACAGAACGCATACCTGTTTCTCATTAGATAAAATCTACCAGTTTATGGACCCATATCACATCCCCACAATTAAGAAAAATTTCTGAAAAAACCTTATATTTTTACTACTGCTTCCAGAAAAACGCCATTTTCACCGCCAAAAACCATTCAAAATGGGACAAATTGCGCATAATCTGAAAAAGGATACTTTGGGCTCTCAGTATATGTGCTTTTCTCAAAATCGATTTTCTGAGGGGGGGTCCTCCCTTAATAGAATATTTAGTTTGAATTCAATCACATTTTGATTAACTGTCAAGTCGCTTCTACGAAATTATTTGTAGTACATGGAAATAAATGCATATCAGCATGACTAATTTACATTCATAAAAATTCATCCATATGTTTTTATTTCTTTGTATTTAACATTATGTTGTGAGTGTTCTTCGTGTATTTCAGCACACGCATATGCGCATTCTTATTTTAGATAATGATATTTTCAAAATAAATTTCATAATACGAATGGTTTTCTTCTAATAATAAATGGCAAAAGAAAACGAACTAAATTTGTGTCTCATTTGTAGCAAACCTCCAGCAAAATACTTTTGCACTGCATGTGAAAAATACTTTGGGGTGAGTATGTCGGCTCATGCTTCAGACTGATAGTGATTCCCACATCTACACCGATTTGACCAATAGCATTTTGTTTCCAATCGCGTAATGGTGGAGTAAACTGAATTGAACTTGCTTTTAAACAATCAAGCGAAATTGTGATCAGAGCATGTTTCGTTAAACAATGACGATTGTCTTTTTTAGTTATACGGATAGGTTCGTTCTTATCATTTGGAATATCAATATTTGTCACG
Organism: Rotaria socialis; assembly: GCA_905331475.1. NCBI lineage: Eukaryota > Metazoa > Rotifera > Eurotatoria > Philodinida > Philodinidae > Rotaria > Rotaria socialis. Next base: position 19,754 of record CAJNYU010000863.1, on the reverse strand, counting down.
ATAGTATTTAATTGAATAGGTAGAGGATTTCGTTCAACTATCTGTTGCATAAAAGTACCTAATCCAATAGGAAGAGTAAGATCACATGTTTTAATACCACCATCCGATTTCGAATATGATTTAACTGAGAGTTGATCAAGATTCGATGCTTCATAATGTTCAATATAGGCAAGGTTCATTTCGACAAGACGACGCATTTGTTCATCTTGAATTTTTTCATATTTATCACGAATAATATCCAATATAGAAATATCTTCATTGTCTAATGAATATTCTTTCATATTTTCACATAGATCATCAACAAAACTTTCGGCTTCATGTAGTAAACTTTCAGATAGTAATGATCCATCAATATCATAAAAAGCAGTGTTGGAACCATGAAAAAAATGATGAAAAAATTGATCTTTATCAGAAGGAGTATGGTGTACAGCAAGAGGATTTTCTGGCCGATAATGATGAATCCAACGGGCACCTAAATCAATAGGTTCACTACTATTAGAAGTGTGTGTATCCGTATAAGCTCGACCACCAACACGATCGCGAGCTTCAAGAATTGAAAAATTCGGAATTGATGAATACTTTTGAAGTTCTAATCCAGCGGCTATACCAGCTGGACCACAACCAATGATTATAATATCATATACACTATCAGACGTGCTCATCTTTTAGATATTGTTTTACTTTAGTACAAAGAGCGGACAAAAACGGTATGCACTGATAACAGTAATTGGTAAATCATGGAAAATGAATTTCATTAGATATTTTCTCTTTCATTATAAGATGATAATAAAACGGGATAAGCACTTTTTCTTTGTTTGTTAGAAGAAAAACTTCGATTTGAAAATCCTAATTATTGCCCGATTTGACTTGTAATTCATGTAACGAGGTCGCTTGAAAGCGGTCCTTATTTGTATATTTCAATATATTATCTATTTTCTACGTGCCATCATGTTCCAGCTGCCTGGTCATTTTCAACTAAATGAAATGCACAAATTCTTGCGTTTCTCGGGCATTCTACGATAATCATTGAAATTAAGATCGACTCACACCCACAATATAAAATTATCCGCATGCATAAGAGACAAGCACACTACTCGTAGTCCAGTTTTCAATATACATTTGAACAGTAAATAAATAATATTTTCTTTATTATGGCATAACAAAAAAAAGGAAGCGTCTTTTTTCAGTTTTAAAAATAATCATTGCATGAGCATTGTCCATTTGTATAGAAGTGGTGAATACGGTTTGCATCACGAACAACAATTTCACATTGACGAAGAGCAGCAATTATTTTTGTCACTCGATCTAAACAAAATAAGAGAAAAATAAGAGAATGGAAAATAAAAGTGATTAACTTACGACAATCACCACAAACACGAAGATTTTTCGTAATTTGAATTATTTTTGGTTTTCGATTATCGATAAAATGAGCTGCAATAGCCAACCTTTCACTATGCCCGCAAAGAACTGATTCAATTGTTTCATCAGGTTGCAACGGTCGTGTAATCCAACTTGAATCATACTTATGACCATATTCAATAAGTTCTTGTGATATTCGATCAGCTTCAATGTAAATATCAGCTGATCGAGGATGAGATTGATCATGAGCACGAAATTGCTAAGAAATTAAATCAAGACAAATTCCAAGATGTGAATTAGAAAACTACATTAGATTACCAAGATTTTCCCGTCAATTTCAGTTATTGATAAACCGACTTTTTTCTTTGCACCCGATTTTTCTAATTCCATTCTAATGTTTGATGCCTTTTCATGATCGCCTGTTGATGCATAAACATTAGAAAGAAGAATTGAGGCTGACACCAATGAACTTTTTAATTCAGGAAAATGCTTTTTCATACGATCGAAAATGTTCTGTGATAAATTAGCATTTTTTTCATTACGCGCACCTGACAGCAATGCCACTAAAATTAAAATAAATTAGTTTTTCCTTTAAGTTTATCAGAGACAAATCTCATATTTGAGCGCAATAGAATAATTTAGTTTTTTGCCTATTTTTTCCTTCTAACCAATGTAAATAGGGCAAACAATTCATAAAAACGAACTTCTATCGGCTTATAACATGTTAGATTTGTAGTTGAAAAATTTTCTGTAGATTTTACCTTCAAGAAATTTATTTAACATTGTTACAAAAGAGTTTCTAAGAAATAAATTCGATATGATTTCAAATCAAATTTTTATTTCCATTAATCAATTTGAAGTAAAACTTCATTTCATTGTAGAGGCACGAATAGCATATAGCTATTTTGAAAAGGTTAGACCTTAGAAAGGTTAGATCAAATAATCAAAACTTTATTTGATTATATAAAATTATCTTCTCGTATAGAGAAAATATTATAGAATTCTTCGAGAACTAAAGATATTGAGTCGTTGAATGTTTGCACATGATAGTGTAGTTCTGTGATTTTAGCTATTAAACCAGAAATTTGTTTTTCCGCTGACGAAAAAGTAAAATTGTTAAATATTTCGAAGCCTTAATTGATTCCGATTAGAAAACAAAGATATATAGTAGAGTATTCTAATGATTAAATATAAATCTTCTACCGAATCAATAGTTTCCTGTCTATCATTTCATTTTTCTCATATTTTAATTAGATAAAAATCGAATTTATTCGATTGAATAATTCGTCAAAAAAAAGTAAAATTATACGTCATAACTGTCAAAAATTGAATCAGATAAAAAGCCAGATCGAGATTTCTATCAAATATTCTACTTTTGCGATGGATACTAACTGTACATCGACCATACAGGCATATGATCACGTTCGAATTGATCAATCAATTGCTGCGCTTCGTCAAATACAGCAGCACGACTAAGACAATCAATCTAGTCAAACATAGATCGATCAATTGTTAAAGTCAGCTAAAATAAAACATAATTTTTGACATACCATAGTTGTATAGATAATATCGGTTTTGATTGAAATATTATTGAAAATTGAACGAGCTATAGCAACGAGTCCGGAATGCGAACAAGCGTTCAGAACGCAAACATAAGCCGATTCATCGATGAATTCTTTTGGCATTTTACGAAAGAGTTCCACCGCTTGCATACTCATTCCATTCAAGCCATAAGAATTAACTAATTAAGCAAGAACAAATGATTTGATATCTATTTTCTTTTTGAATAAGTAAAACAGACTCATGGCTGTATATCCAATATGATCCAGTTGAGATACAGTTTTAAAAATTCGTTCCGCTTCATCCATGGAACCAGTTTTCCCCTAAGTTTTATTTTAGAACAAAAGTGAAGAAAATAATTCTATTTGAAACGTACCCACATACTGATCAATGAATTTTGAATTCGATAATCGCTAAGATAGGAACTTGGAATTTGTTGAACCATCGATTGGGATATTGAAAAAATGCCTATATCAGCTAATGCTTTGATCAAGCAAAGGTAAATAGTTATATCTGATCGAGAAAATTCATTTTTCATTTTATTAGATAAATTCAATATTTTGTCTTGATTATTTTCTCTTTGAAATTCATCTTTATGAATATTATTAAAAATATCAATTGCTTTAGGTGCCATATCGTTTATTATAAAGCCTGAACAAGCAAAACACATGTTTCATTAAAAATATTATTGTTAAATGGTAATTAGTGTTACCTTTCATCATAACACTATATACAGATAATGTATGAATTTTTGATCTTTCAAAGAATGATTGAGCATAAATTGTATTACCACATTTCATCAATGCATCAAGTAAAGATGATAAAAGATTAGAATCCGAAAGAAAAACTTGAGGAATATTTGAAGACACTTTTTTTGTCAAGTTTAATGCTTCTTCTGTTCCTAGTTGCGCACAAGCATTAAAGAAAAGAAGATACAGAACTCGATCAGGATTTTTAATTTGATTGAATATATTAATTGCTTTAATGGCCATGCTATTTATTATGAAACCTGTAAAAAATTACGATTAATTAAAGAAATAAATGAATACCAAGATGATTATTACCTTTCATCATAGCTCCATAAATGAACAAATTTCTAGTTTTTATTGTATCAAATAATGATTGAGCAGCAAGTGTATCACCGCATTTCATTAATGCATCAATTAGAGATGTTTGAATAAATGAATTCTGATGAAAAGCTTTCGGCATATTCGATGAAACATTTTTTACTAAACTTAATTCTTTAGCTGTTCCCAATTGAGCACATGCATTAAATAAAAGATTGATAGTAACTTCATTCGGATTCTTGATATCATCGAACAGTTTAATTGCGTTATCAGCCATATTATTTATTATAAAACCTTTGATAAAAAAAAGATGCATATATAATAGACGAATTTATACACATAAGAATAGTTGTTACCTTTCATCATTGCAGTATACATAGATAATGTTTTCATGGTTGACGTTTCAAATAATGATTGAGCATAAACTGTATTACCACATTTCATCAATGCATCAATTAAAGATGATAAAAGATTAGAATCGGAAAGAAAAGCTTGAGGAATATGTGAAGATACTTTTATTATCAAATTTAATGCTTCTTCTGTTCCTATTTGTGCACAAGCATTAAAGAAAAGATTGACGATAACTTCATTGGGATCTTTAATTTGATTGAATATATTAATTGCTTTAATGGCCATGCTATTTATTATGAAACCTGTAAAAAATTACGATTAATTAAAGAAATAAATGAATACGAAGATGATTATTACCTTTCATCATAGCTCCATAAATGAACAAATTTCTAGTTTTTATTGTATCAAATAATGATTGAGCAGCAAGTGTATCGCCGCATTTCATTAATGCATCAATTAGAGATGTTTGAATAAATGGATCCGAATGAAAAGATTTTGGAATGTTTAATGAAACTTTTTTTACTAAACTTAATTCTTTAGCTGTTCCCAATTGAGCACATGCATTAAATAAAAGATTGATAATAAATTTATCTGGATTATTTATTTCACTGAAAAGATCGATTGCTTTTTTCGCTTGTTTATTTCTTATATAGCCTAGAATTAACGAAATGAATATGTTCAAATTACAAAACTTGTTCTAACCTTTCATCATTGCGCCATAAATGTTTAATGTTTTCTTCGATGATCCATCGAACAAAGATTGAGCACGATCGATGTCACCACATTGCACTTCAATGAAACACTTATGATAATAGCTTTATCATATTGTACATCATGATATTAAAACCGAGAGATATTTGTGCATTTATGAAAACACTTTTCTAAAATTTTTGATCGAGTCGAAACTGATATTTAGCTTCAGAATTCGTTGGCTTGACCACAAATAAATTTCTCTCTTTCAGATAAAAGTTTTATATCGAGTATTATCGAATTTATTGCGCTGACCATAAATATTATATTATATTTTATTAGAGTCTGGCACAATAATGCGAAACCTCACGACTTGCTAGTTCCGATTTTTCATAGAATTATTATAGAGAAATAAATCATTTGCGATTCTAAAGTTATGTTGAAGCCATTTATGTAATCTAGACCTACTTCAAGTTTCTATGCCCTATCTAGTCACTTCGAAATTCGAATAAAAGTCTTTAAAATCATAAAACCAATATTAATCTTATTCTAACGAATATATCCGTCGCTGAAAACGTTATTAACCATGTCTAATGCATCGTTATCATCAGTTAGACTATGTTTTTTTTCTATCTGATATTCACAAAAATAATGCTTTATTTTTTAAAAAGCCCATGCGTTCTTATTAGGCAGAATCTTTGACAAATATTCTAATCTTTCCTATGATAGTATCTTGTTACCGAAACTGTAGTACTTTTGATCTCAAAAGTAAAATACAAATCTGATCACCGACTGTTTCCAGCATACAGTTTACTATATTGTTCTGTCAGTATGTGTTACTTGATATGATTTATCTGCAGTTTAGTAACACTCTCACATAAGTTTGGTAAGTATAATATTGGAATTATTATGAAGATGAGAATAAATGTTAGTTTTCACAATATCAAGAATTCATAATAATAAAAAATTATCAAACTGACGCTATATTTTATCTTTTATTCATAAACATAGAATATCATGCGTACACTTACTGAGAATGATTTGTACTTAACTTTTTCATTTCATTCAAAGTTTGAGCTCTTAGATTTTGTGATTTCTAGCATATATATTCTGTATTGTGACATGTGATAGATTATTGTTTAATTCGTTGAAACGTTTCTCTCTAGCTTTTAATTGTTGTTTTTTTGCCATTTTTTTAAACAAGTATTATGAGTCTATATATGCATGATTTTTTTCTTTAAATAGTTCTTGATTTTGTAAATCAAATTTACACAAGATGAAACATTTTTTTAGAACTTAACTATTAAAATACCTGATGTATAAAATGTTTATCAAATGTTATAATGTAGTATTTGCTGTATATTTTGAATTTGATATTCATTTTTTTCTGGCAAATCCACGCAAAAACTATCTCTCTTTCTCATATAAATCGAACTATTCAGAATTTGAACATTTTATGATATGTCTGGGAAAACAATGTCAATAATTTGCATTCTATCGAAATGAATATAATGAATTCGAAATTTTTGTGTCACAAATTTCTACGAGAAGTGGAATGATGGCGAAAATATAACTAAACTGCAGTCGTATTCTTGCTCCGAATGAGTATGAAATGAACTTACTGTAGAAGTGTATTAACGCTGGAAATATGTATGGATCATGTTTTAATCGAGATGAAACTAAATCATGAATACTTGAACCACGTTGAATATCACGTAGTTCGCTACATGCTTTCAGAGCTTGTATAATAACCCAATTTGAACATGTCTCAATATGATTTTTATGTTTATCGATCAATTCTAATGTTTTTAAATATTGTCTATTATCATTTAATATTTTCATTCGATCACCAAGATTAGAATCAATAGATTGAATATTTGCTGAACGTTTTGCAACGATTGTTAGAGATATTTGACGATGATTAACCAATTTCTTTAACATAATTTTGTCTTGTTAAACTTTTTCAGTAAAGAATAGTAATGTTAATATTCTTTTTTTCTCCATTGGTTTTAAACACAATTAAATAGGATTTGTTCGGTGAACCATCAAATCAAGCTAAACACTAAATACGATTTACTTTAGAGGGCGTTAGAAATAAGATATTTATTGATGAATTCTTATATTTTAGCTATTTCAAGTCTTTAATAGAATATTTAGTTTGAATTTAAATACATTTTGATTTACTGTCTAGTCGCTTCTACGAAATTATTTGTTGTACATGGAAATAAATGCATATCTACATGACTATTTTACATTCACAAAAATTCATTCTATATGTTTTTATTTCTCCCTATTTAAAATCGGGATGAGTGCTCATCTTCTATTTTAGCACGCGCACACTAGAGCCCATCGGGTCCGGGTCTGAAATGCTTCTGAACAAGACCCAATCATTAGATTTCATTTGACAAAAAAAAATTGAATTTAATATTTTTTTTTAATTTTCGTTTTTTTATTCAAAGCAATGCAAACTGATCCGTAAAGAGCAGAAGACTTTCTTGGCTAGCAAAATATAATTGAATTGTGCTATTGTTTTTAATCGGGAAGCTCTTTCTTGCTTAGAAAGAAATTCATACCTTTTTATTTTTATACTTTTACATTGATACCATTTAGTAAGATGGCATGATTTTATTTTGCATGAACTACTTGATGACGGGTGTGGGCGTGGACGTGGAGTTTGCGTGAGGTTATTTATATTTCTGACAATCGTATCCGCACCTACACCCACATTCTAAGGACGGGGGCGGATGAAAAGCTAAATCAGCCTATAGTTTAAATTTTGAGGGCGTGGGTGTGAATACAGTTGTCAGAAATATAAATAACCTCATGCAAACTGCACGTCCGCAGCCACACCCACACATCATCACTACTGGTTGAATACTAAGGATAAGTATATTATCTGGAGTGATGTTTAGGGGATACAGTTTGTCTGAATGACAGTACTTTTCGAAGTGAGGTGGATCTTTTCTGTAACAATCCTTACTATATCTGCATGGTGTTCGTTTTTGTGCCGATATATTGTCAGAATATGAGCTTGATGCATCAAAAATAGTCCAACCAGCCATGGCTTGTTGTTCGGACGATAAAAAAATCAAGGCTCATAAAGTGTATAGACAAGGCGGTTCATCTGCTGATCCAAGACACACGAAGGCTACTTTGATTGGCTAATATCTTTAGTTTAAACGCTTGAGGTATCAATGGATGGTCGATTTTAGTGTGCCACCAACACGCAACAGTTGTGGTAGGTATTTCTCAATACGCTTTTTCACTACCTACTGACAAGCGCATTTTCTTTTCATTCTGCCTTCAAAGAATGATTCATACCAGAAAAAAGGATTACTCGACTGGAAAAAATTTACCGTCGTTACGGTAAATTTTGCTTTCTTTACGCTTGGCAATACATACGCTAGTATTTCTTCCAAGTTGGAAAAGAAAACAACGTTTATCGCTTATAACCTGTAGCAACGCTGAAAACAAATTCATATTAAAAACAATAAATGCAACATAGCTATATTCTAAGTGGTTCAACTGCTGAAGGACAGGGTTATGCCCGTCGATGGGCATCGAATCTTGATAAATTACAAGATTTAGATTTAATAAAATGTGTGCGTAAAATTGATAGTGAAAAAGAATTAATTTCGATTTCAACTATGCCAGTTTTCGTACTCGTGAAATGGAATAACAAGAAATTAGTACATTTACCTGTTTCTTATTATGGGGTTGAGCTCGACGATGATGATTCATCTCCTTCTATGCCTTTAGTGAATGGATTTCAAATGAAACGACGTCTGGCAGAACAGCTTGAACAATCGCCTCACTTTCCAGGTAAAAAGTCAGTAGCAACTGACAAGGCATCTGTTGAAACACAAGCAACATACATTGATCCAGCTGATGTAGACTCAGGTGGTAGAACATTCGAAAATAATTTAAAATTTATTGAAGAACAACGGTGTAAATCGAAAGATAAGAAATTAATGAACAAATTATTTGAAAATTTTGTTTACTATTGTCGTCAAGCAGCAACCAAAGAACAATAGCGGACTGATTATTCTTCGATGAAAGATCTCCCGGCTGCGTTTTCGGAAAACTTCTCTTCTTTCACGAGTCCTTTGAATCTGAACATACCAGAATACCAACTAAATTCTTTTCTTCTCTTATCACCAATATTCGATTGTCGTTTGCCAACAAATTATCTTAATAAATGCCGACTGTTATTAACATTTTATCAAAAATATAGTTTTCGGTTCCAAGATAAATACATCTGTTCTACCATTTATGAGTTCAATTATACAAAAAAGTACGACAGTCGATATGGATTACGTACCCGCATTAAAATTAAACTTTTGGCCAACAAATATGCAACCATTTCTTAACCGTTTGAAAAATCATCGTCCTTTACTATATGAGAAAATAAAAAATACCCACATGCATCTTGTACCAAAATGGTCACGCTTAACATCATTGTCTAATCAAGAATTTGAATTTCGTTATTCATTATCTGAAATTGAAGTTATTCTAGCTGAAAATCGTAATATGAGGGCAAAATGCTTAAATGGAATTGCAAGATCGATCTATTATAAATACCTGTACAGATCGACTGAATTAACATCCTATACTGTAAAAACAACTGCTTTATGGATGTGTGAAACATTTGAAATTGATGAAAAAGTGTCTAATGATGAACTGGCATATAAATGGATTGATTTTATGTGCAATCATTTGGAAATGGGCTATTGTCCTCATTATTTCGTTGAGAATTTAAATATATGGCAACATCACGAACGCGAAGATTTAAATAAAGCTCTTGACATCTTACGATCGAAAATTGATTTAAATGATCGAACGATTCCAACTAACGATTGTTCTAGATATTTTGATATATCACCATTGAAACTTCTGGATGAAGAACAAAGTGATTCCGAAGAACAGACCATAGAAAATCTTTCGAAAACATTTGACGAAGATTATAAAGAATTTCAGCGACAGTGATATGGTAGACCTATCATAGCAGCAAAATGTACGTAAAAGTTGTGATAATGCATCATTTAGGAGCATTATATTTCCATAGAGTTTACAATATTAAAGAAGGACCACATATTTGTGAACAGAAAATAAACGTCTTTTTATAGATGATTAATATATTGCAAGTGGTTAAGATCTACAGAGAATCTCTATTTCGAATTCGGGTAGAGAATATTGATCTGAAAATTATTTCTTTCGGTCGTGGCCTAGGTGAAAACGTTTTACTGTCATCGATTCATCTCCGATGAACATTTCGTGTCACTAATAATCCAAGTTTTTTGCTGATTTTCGAGAGTCTTTGGCAAATAAAAGTTTTTATCAAAGGCTTTGATTTGCTACTAATACGAGTATCCATTCAATATGAATAGATCGGAGTTGATTTTTAAAGACAATTAATTATTTAATTTCTTTCTCTCGAAAACGGCTATCATTTATTTTGAAACTGACGCGATCTAAATCTGTTGCTTTTGCCGTTAGAGTACGAAGAGAAAAAGACATGAATTTGTATCAAAAATCACATATTCAAAAAGACGGAGAGAATTTCTTAAATGATCGACAAAAGCTTTACGTTTCTAGAACTCTATTTTGTTGAATATAACTATAGTAGATATGCATACAAAGATGAAACTAACGGTAGAACTGGAAAACATACTAAAAACCTCTAGAAATAAGTAAAGTTTCTTGCTAACATTCAATTCCTTTACTATAAAAGTGTCAAAAACATGCAGGAAATCCATCGTGATTGTAAGTTGTTTTCCTTTTATTCCAAGCTTTAACGACTTGTTGCTGATAACTAATTAGTTGCCTTTTAATGTCAACTTCAACCGACATAACATAATTTGGCCACAGTTAGAACTTAATGAGACTAGCTTAATACCGCACAGATTCGAGCCCTTGGTTGATCCTTCTCGCGTTTTGACCGTTTTACTCAATTTTTATCCTCAGCTGAACCACCTGGAAAATAATCATGTAACGCAATTTGAACTTGAAATTTTGCACATAAGTAAATCTGACAGTTAGTATTAGATTGTTCTAAAAGGTTCACTTGAAACGTACCAATCCTTCTCGAAATATTGAATGATCAAGAAAGTTGCTGTTCTAAGCTTTCTCTGTGATACAATTATATTTTCTTGATCATTCAATATCTGAAGAAGGATTCATGTGTTTCAAGTGAAAATTTTAGAACAATCTAATAACTGTCAACTTTACTCAAACGCAAATTTCAAGTTCAAACTGCATTACATGATTATTTTCCAGTTGAGTCAGCTGAGGATAAAAATTTAGTAAAGCGGCCAGAATCCGAGAAGAAGAAGCGAAAGGCCCGAATCCTTTTGAACTTACACTAGTCTTTAAGTTCCATCTATGGACAAATTATGAGCCTGATCGGAGTCAGACAGTTTAAAACCTTCCATTGTAAATAGTGACTTTTAGATTTATATGAGACTGAATAACAATCGGGTTCGCTCTGATTGTGTAAAAATCCGATGACAGCAATAGTCCGTGTTTACAAGAGAGGAAAACAACAGTAAAAACTGCACCATCAAATCAATGATTAAAGTAAAAAACAGCAAAGCATTCACTCTGTTGATTCAGCAACTTAAGCATCTAGTCGTGTTCTTGATCAAAATATTCGTCGCGGTACCATTTTGCGGATCTCTATAAAAAGAAACCGTTTTTTTTTCGATGAGTTTTCTGGTTATTAAGTGTATAGAGTGCGTGCTAATGGTCTCGACCTATGTCCTCCAAGCTGTTCGGTAACCAATAGCTAATCGTTTGATTAATCGCGGTACTCGTGCTCACTTTCTTGTACAACTACAAAAAAAAGAACCGCTAACACTGTTTTGAACATACGGAGCTGACACGAAATGCAACACGATCTGAAAGGAATGTTAAAGTAGCTAGGGTAGAAATTTCGAGCCCCTCTCCGCTACGTGAATCGTGACAGAGAAATGAATTAATTAATTAACCAATTAAATAATTAATGAATTTCTCTGTCACGGTCTGTGGTGGTCTCTACAGGCTTCATACATTATAATACAGATCGTGACAGACAAGCTCTACAGACCATCACAGGCAGCGACCGCAAAGCTTCATATGCCATTACAGATCGTGGCAGGAAAACTGCAAAGGCTTACAGAGCGTGGTAGACGGGTTCCAGAAAAGAAGCTTCATTGTGTTTCACATTTTAATCCCACAGAGATTGCGCTAGCAGCTTTTTGAATTGTGATCGATATTTTCAAGGCTGATGTTACTTTTTTTACAAGTAAAATTGTAAACAGTCGTTAAGTGCAGAGAAATCGGTTTAAACCGTCAGTTTTCATATAAAATCGATGTCATAGGAATGTTTTTCTATCTAAGAATTATTTTACAACGAATTTGTATTCCTCGATGATTATGACATTATTTCTTTTTTCGGAATTTAGTAAACTCGACTTCACCCGCTTCGACATCGACACTTTTCGATGAAGAATTTCTTCATTACATGGATTTTCTCTTTATCATGTATTTGCTTGGAATGTGCGAAAATGATCGGCAAACAAATTGGTCTCAATATATGAAGCTGATACTAGATTACAATGATCAATGCGTTTATGAACCAGTTTTCAATGGCGATTCAATAGAAACAAGAAAGCAAACAGTATTGAGCTTCGTCACTCACCTTTTTTTATCAGCTAAAATGATTAGGTGGGTGTATGATCTCTGTTTAAATAGGGGATCAACAATGAATTCGACATCATCCTCGAACATTAATGTAGAATATCAAAGAACAATTGGCAATCAAAATCAGCAAAGTGATCATAATTCTTTAGAGTTTTTCACAGGTTCTGCACTAGCATCTATGATTGCAATGTCATCCTTAGCACCGGCTAACAATGCAAATATTCTGTTGGATCTGTCCAATAAAGATGACGCGGTAAACAACAATAACAGCAAAACAATACTCGAACAACATCCGTACAATGAACAAATTAATTTTGATGGTTTTCAAAGGCAATTCGAGCCATTGATGAATTATTCTCGATCATTACTATCAGATAACTTAGAAGAATCAAGTAATACTAAATATAATGCAAACTTAAATTATTCACACTCACAAATATGTACTATTTCATAAAGATTAATTTTGCACTTTTTTGAAAGAGAAGCGAACCAATGGAGTTTTTCAGGCATGCTACCTCTAATCTTGTTACTCTCGGAGAGATACACCACTATATGCATCTTGTAATTGACTGATTACTTGCCGATATTATAAGAGGCAGATACATTTTCATATTGTTCCTAACCGTTAGACCATCATTTATCAACATCGATCCTTTTAGAATTAGATAGGATTGAACGTAGACAAAAATAAATTTTAATCGTGCATGAAATTTAAGAAAAAATGTTTTTGTATTTTCAAAACTGCAATATTGTTCAAAGTTATTATATCAATATTCTACTTTGTTATATGTAAAATAGATATTTCTCTTTCAGATAACTCATGAATTAGATATAATTGTGACTTTGAACTCAAATTTAATACATGAAATTCTTTTTGTTCAATTAATCGAACGAAAGTTCAATGAAAAAGAATATGAAACTGGTTCAGAGCGTAAATATATATCGAATCACTTTGAGAAATTCAAAGAAATTAACTATTCGCGATAATCGAGATCTGCTCAAATGTTTCACGCGATTTCATATTTTGATAGAAACCTCTATTGAATGTGTACAACTTGAAATGTGCAAAAGAAATGCTGATAGAAGTTACGTACGAATATTTTCGAACGTGTATACGATTTAGTGGATCGCATATACAGCAATAACAATTCATCTGTGAAACAATGCACAACACAGTTTATTCGTAAAAGAAATAACAGAAAAACTGTTTGTGATATAGGCACAAAGAAACGATGTAATTGTAATTAACAAAAGAAACATGATAATGTTATATTATTTTTCGACGCTTGTTTGGTTTTGCTGTTGGATTATGTTTATTTATCAGATCGCCTAAATGGAAATCAACATAGTTAAATATGTGACTTCCCAGGAGAGTCATTCCGAGACTAGGATCCTATAGGATTTCGATAAGGGTCAAACCGTGAATATACCAAATATCCATGGATTCAAATAAAACTAACGAAATCCTATAGGATTCCGGGATCAGGACCTACAGTCGGATCCTTTGTGTAGGAATTCCATAGGATCCAGTGTTGGAAATTAACGGAATCCGACATGAACATATGACCCTAGTGTTCTTATGAGAAAACATGCATATTCACCCCTAATTAAGAAAATGTTTTTTCCGTCGGAACCGACAGTCAATCCGTAACCCGGAATCCCATCGGATTCTGTTGGGTGGTAGGATCCCATCAGATTCGATAGGATCCGCCATAGGATTCATTCACTTGGGTTGGAATAAATCTCACCATTCATAAATTGTTCGACTCGGTCTTGTCGTAAGTTCAAAAATAAAGCCTCACAATTGTCGCTGTTATCTGTATAAATAGAAACTGTTTTATCAGATGAATCAGAGCGAATAAGAATTTTACCTCCATTATTGATTTGTTCCATCAAAATAGAACGAGCCTTTTCAAACTCCCAGGCCGAACATTCCAGTCCCGGAAACGGCCGGTTCTGTGGTATTCCGGAGATTTCATGGAAGCAGTATTCCGGTGAAAGGATCCGGTTCCGGCAGGAATTGACAGAAACCTGTCAAAACTGGTAGCCGGATACGGTTTCCGGATTCCTGCATCGAATTCCGGACAATTCCCGGTGGGTTCCGGCCGGAAACAGCGAGTTTCTTGTAGGTTTTCGCCGGAAATTCACGGAATACTACTTCAGGAATTATTGTCCTGGGTGCTCTTGAATCATAGACTTTCTACAAGCAAAAGTGTATGATATTGTACATTTGAAAAAATGAATAGATTCGCTTACAGTTTTAATACTAATAATAATCCAGAAATATTTCCTGTTTGTTCAAGTATATTTATATCATGTAATACATCTAGAAAAAAATAAAGACGATAGATGAGATGAATCAAATGAAGCATACCCTTGTATTTTTTCTCTTCATAATTAATCAGAACTCGCTGACGACGAAATTCTCTTTTTTCTATTTCAGACACTGATTTATCTACCAACAAATTTGTTAACATCTGCAAAAGTTTAAAATTTTATTATAAAGCCCAATGCAGAAGCAATTTTTACTTTTATTTGTTTGTTATTATCATTGCAAAACATCTTAACATTTTCATTGAACACCGACATTTTCCAAGTACAAGATTATCGCGGTTCAGATTTTATAAGGGTTATTCTAACTTTATTTTTCATGGTCAGAGGATCAGGTGAACCATAATGAAAAAAAAAAGAAAAAAGATCTTGAATGTGAAGAAGGTAATCAGCCGACACCATCTCTGGATAGCGTAAGATCTCCATCATGGTGGTACCGAGTGTATCATGTTTCATTTAATTCAGTAGTAGAAGAAAAATCAGTACGATGTTTGCCGCTATGTGACATCAGAACAGCAGAACTAAATTCGTTTTGATCTTAGAAGTTGACATGGATATAATTCTGAGTTTGATGTTGAGCAATTGCCATTTACTTCAGTCGCATGTCCGCTGTGATTTTCGGCTCGACATTTTTTTCGAAGATGCATAATATTAAATGGAAAAGATCGTGTGCTCATACTTGAATGTTTCAAGAGAAATAGATCAATAAAACAAAAATGTATAACGATCGTGATGTATATTCTCTTTAATGAATGGATGAAAACGAATTGAAAACGAAACTCGATAACGATAATTTTTGTTTTCGTTTTCGTTTCCTCTCTCGTATGATCAACTAAGTGAGCGTATCATGGGAGAACTATATCCACATTATTTTTAGAAATGTCTACTTTTCATCACATTTGCTCTTGGTTAACAACTTATATGTCGATAATTACCACCCTGTTACCATATTCTAAAATGAAAGATAAGACTTTTTGTGGAGACTTCTTTGCAATGAATTTGTTTTTGGAATAAGACACGCCATGAAAACATAAAATATACTAGCTCCCTCTACTGAAAGGAGGGTCTTACGAAAAGTGAGTTAAATGCGTTCGTTCGTGTGTGTGTCCGTTCGTTCGTTCAATAGGAAAGCAGATGCATAAACTAAACTAACCTCTAACAATATCTGTAGGCATAGGTTTGACCGAAGGTAATCGGGGGTCGGGGAACACGATGGCGTTGTCAGATTTTTGAGATTTTGCTTTTTGTTTTTTTAGGAGAGAGAGGGAGACTTTTTTACAAAAAAATATTTTTTTTGTATGGGTTGACCGAAGGTAATCGGGGTCGGGGAACAGGATGGTGTTGTCAGATTTTTGAGATTTTGTACTTCAAGCAAGTTTGTAACGGATTAGGAGCTGTTTAGATCGTCACATTTTCTTGATAGGGATGCTTTGTAGGGAAATTTTTTGAGGATACCATTCGATGATGTTTACAGTGTTAGATGTATGGTATGGTTATGTGAGATGTTGTTACTAATAGGCTATAGGCATCGTGCGGTTGAATTGATTATCAATTTGGGAGCGGCTAGCCGTGAGTGGCGCTCCATAGGGGCGCCGACGAACGACTAGCCGCTCACCTGCACTGAGAGTTTGAAAGCTTTTCTCAAAATCTTCAGTTTATTCTTGATATGTCAACTTTTATTGCACCACGAAGAATTTATTCAAACTTAACTCCTAGAATTCTAGATTAGCGCATCTACGAACGGACGCAAACTGATAAGTACTAGGGAATCATGTCTCATTCTTCTGTAAATTGTGATGAATTCATCGCATATGTAGATGTAACTGAATTAAATTAATCCCACAACTGTTGTTTTCGTTTTTTTTTGAAAATTCTCTTCGTTTTTATCTAATAGTTATAGAATGAGGTAAACCTTTTCAATCAATAATGCAGTGTTTAAAAGGATCACATTCAACGCATATATGAGACAAAGCAAGTGGGGGTGGCTAGTCATGAGTGGCGCTCCTCTGGGGCGCCGACGAATGACTAGCCGCCCCCACTAGTTGAAAAACTGTTGTTATTATTGGACTACTCGCCTTTCAGACTTATAGAACAGTTACACGTTCTCTCGATCAGAACAGTTGAAACAACTTTCGAAAATAGGACATATTCTAAATTTCTTCCGACGACAGGTCGTGAAATAATTGCTCAGCGCATGTGAAATATTTGAAATTTATATTTGTCGTGATTATCTTAATAAGTTTAGTTTTTCCCGGTTGCGAGTGGGTTTGATTCAAAAGATGTAAATCTCAGATTTACCTATGTGTGAACGTGCACTCAAGAATGAATATATCCGTTCTAGACGGGAAACGCGCCGAAACAAAATGAACTCACATGAGGTTGAGCAAAAATTAGGACAAATCTGACAGAAATCGAGTTAGAAAAAGACACTTGATGTAATCTCTGATCTACTCGTGCAGATTCATGTTAAATATCTAGTTCATAGACCAATTTGAGTTGTAACTTTACTAAAATGGAGTATTTCGATCATGGCTCTCATGAATGGGCCTTTTTCTTCACTCCGCTATTAAGCTGATCGAAGGTTTTTGGGGGCGTAGCTTGAGCTGTAGCAGATCGGATGCACTTAACTTCAGTATCGCCATATATATTAGTAAGTAGTAATTAAATGCCGCTTTCTTGGTGATACTTCCAAGCAAGTTTTCTATTTATGCTCGGTTATCAATCGTGCTTTCCATGAAAATCGTTTCGAAGCTAGAAGCTATAAAATGTGAAGTCTCTCAGCTAGATAGTCTTGGATAGCTACGCGCCACATGACTAAATCCTTTCAGTAGAGGGTTGGCGACGCAAACGTCGCGTTACTTTGTGTTTCTAGCGAGGACGCTAAACCTGTAAAGGTTTCATTCGTTTCTAAATAGACCATCGAGAGTTCCAGCTAATTTAAGGAACCATGTGAGATTACAGATGGTTCCAGATGTTTGAAAGAGTTCTATCTTGCACCATTTTTTCAACGATAGTTCTGGCTTGAACCAAGATGCAGTATTTTCTGAACGCGCTTTAATTAATGTAAATCTGAAATAGTTTTACTTATTCAAGATAATAAGGATACAAGAAGTGACAAACGCCACTTAAATTTACAATCCGCCGGTTAATCATATGCATAAATGGGAATGTAACAATATCAATAGGATGTTCGTGTATTGGTATTGGTATTGGTATTCCCAATACAGAAAAGATGAGTGCAAAAAACGGAAATCTCTCCGTCAGGGACAAATAAAAATCGAGATTAAAAATAATGACGCGTGCAATAATTTGCCGAATTTTAAGCCAGTAGCCTTCGCGCAACCTAAGCATGACTCAAACACAAGATGATCAATTATATTCACAGATTTCGCGTAGGACATAAACTGAAAATGACGTCGATTATAATTAGCTACCCTAAAATTACTTCTTTTAGGTAACTCGAGGTGAGAAATTATAATTTGAGCTTCATATTCCGAAAAACCCTATTGACCGCTCCTAAACCAAAAGCAATCGCATTGTTTGCAATATGAAGCTTAAATTTGAACTCCGCCATCTCAAATTACCAAAACGGAGCGCTTTAGCTCTTGGTCCAGCAGTACCAATACCACCCAATGTTAATACTACCAATATCGTATTGATCTTGTTCTATCCTTATCACATAAAATAAATTACTTTTTCCTCGACTGGAGGAAGGGCCATATCAAATGAAATGCGTTTGCTTGCTTGCTTGGGGTCAAAAGATCAAAGGTCAAATGTCAAGCATAAGATGCTCGCTAATAGGATCTTTGGGTAGCTTAATTCAGTCAATTAAATGATTTTCTCATCGGAACTTTAATTAATAGGATTTCATCAGCCCTCAATTCAGCCAATTACATGTTTTCCAGCTCTAGCCCTCAACCACTTTTTAAAAGGTTCAAAATTGACTAGAGAAAGAGGAAACAGCGTCTTTTACTAGGCGTCGACTACTTGTTGGACAATCTAAAAGTCGTTTTTTGGTCAATCAATGGATTGGCATGCAGCTTTGGGTAAAATGTTGTAGAGAATATATTCAGGAAAAGGAAGTTGGATTTGAGTTTGACATATACATGGGTTCAAGCATATCTGATCTGATGAATTTCTAAACACAATCAAATAGCTTGAACACAGTAAAAAAAGGTAGAATAAAAAACGAAAAAAGGGTTTATGAAAATGCAACGTGTAGTAAACCCTTTTCAACCGTTTATCAACGAGTCATGAGCCCTGCTATAAACCCCCTAAAAAGGGTTTAATGCAGAGTTTATTAACGTTAAATACTCTTTCTGGAAGGTTTGTTGAAGGGTTGATCAGATTCATAAATCCTTAAAGGGATTGCGACATGTTGCACTTTCATAGATCCCTGAAAAGGGTTGATAATTCACATAAACGTTCTCATATAACCTTCGACACTCAACCTAAAAAGGTTGATTAAGATACTATACCCATGAGCCCCTCTCAGAAGCGCTATTGGAAAGCGTTTATGAACCTCATCAACTACCTCAAGGGTTTATGGTAAGGTTTATGAAGGCGATGGTGGGCCTCTAGTATCGTTTTTAGGGAGAATATTAGGATAAATAGAGTGATTCAAGAGTACAATGAACTACTTCCAGGGATCCGAGAATAACTGAATACTTTGTTTTTTCACCTTGGTTGATGATAGACAAATGTCTACGAAGAGAG
>CAJNYU010000861.1:0-12032 GCA_905331475.1 Rotaria socialis | reverse complement strand
TTACATCACACTTATCTATAAAGCAATCATCCTAGTACGTACTTCGAAATTTTCTTTTGAATTTTTTCGTTATGACTGCCATTTGAAAAGTCTCGTTGCTGAGATGAAATATCGATATCATGGTAGCTTAACACACCCACACCCCACACCCCACACCCACACCCGCTTCGCACCGCGTTTCGTACTCGAATGAAACTCGAATACCATCTAGTTCTTTTATAGATATAATATCGTTCTTTATACTATTTGGTCGACAAAACTATGTGTGATTGGTGTGTTGTTCATTCGCCTAACATCTCATATGTAAAACTACCTGATTCAGTTAATGATAAATATTTATTTGTTCCAGCATGGCTTCAACAAGGAATGACTTGGTCACCGAAAGATTCAAAAAATAAATAAAAAACACCATCTTCATACAAATTTTTGTATCTTTTCAAAATTTGTTTTTTTGATTTTCATTCTAATTATGTTTCTAACGAATAATATATTCTTTCAAAACGAAATATTTACTCTTCCATGTTATAGATTATTCATGGCATCTTCTAATCTACCAATGACAGTTACACAACAACGATATTTTGTAATAACTGCAACAAATTTTCCAAATTTATTACAACGTACAAGACTACTTCAAGAATTACCTGAGCATGTAATATGAGATTCATTCACAAAGTTCAATCATACGTTATATAAACGTTTCCTATGTTTAATCTAGCATCCACAACATGTGAATGATATGTCCGGATCGAATGAGTCAGCATATGTAGATACGCGTCATTTTGAAGAACGACATGAACAACTCTTATACAATACGTTTAGATTCGAATTACAAGAAATAATTCAAGCATATCTTCAAAGAACAAGACAACCCTATCCCATCAGTTTAGTATTTGATTTCTCAGGTGTACCAGTACAACGTTTATAAGAGTTTGAATAATTCTTTTGTATTCTTGTTTTTCTTGTGTATATGTGTTGTTTGTTGAAGTCATCATGTAAAAACTGATGAAACATTAGAAAACTTCTATACTAAAATCAGATATTACTGAACTTTTCAAGATTACTACTCATTATTATTGTTACTAAATTAACTGATTTGTAATTATTTATCCATGAATTCGAGTGTACCAGATTTAACTACAATTATTTTAAATTTATTAAATCAACATACAATACTATCAAGTAGTCATGATGAATGTAAGACAGAAGAGAAGACAACAACAACTACAGCTAAAACTGATCAGGATAATAATCGACAATACTATTTTATTGTATTTAATAATCCAAGATGGTCAAAAATTATTCAAAAACGAAATTTGCAAGTAAGAATAACGAAACAATCTTATGATGAATCATTCATAGAACTACTGTTCTAGATGCAACAACAACAACAACAAGAAAAGAAGAATAAGACTGATCCATCTCCATCAGTATCAGTAAAGGCTCCTGTACAAGATATATCAATAGACGATCAATTTATTATAGATTTACGTAAACTTATGAATGATTATGTACAACGTACCACACGTCCATTTCCAATGAAATATTTCATTGATCTTACTACAGATCAATAGTAAATATCAAGAGACTATCATGTATTTTTGTTTTTGTTTTTGTATGGATTTCTGTAATTAAAAGAATCGAAATCTGATGATAGAAAGAAATGAACACACAGTCCTAGTTGAAAATATGACTCTTGCATTATTTCAGATCTATTGAGAATGGCACAACAAGTGAATAATTCAAAGTCAACTACAAACAAAAATTTATTTGAACAAATCAAAGTACGTCTAAAATTAAGTCATGAAAAATCTTTATTATATCTATTGATATAGTGCGATATTATTGAAAGATATGATGATATTTTTGATATCATTGATGAAAATTTCGATGCACTTGAATATACAACGGAAGAATTAAATCGATATTTTCAATCTGGTCATTTAAATTATATAATACATGAAGAAGAAATCATTGACAATGGTTGTTTTAAGGATGAAAATCAAGCTCCAGTAAAAATGATTTTTATATTCATCGTCACTCTAAATTCTAAATCTTCTATTTTTCCTTGTCTAGTCCCAACACAAGAATCATCAACAACAACGAGAACGAATTGAAAATGAAGAATTGATTCTCTCACAAAAATTAAGTCAATTGTCAATGGAAAATGAATATGAAACAATATCGTCGAATAGTAATAAAAGACGACATACACTAAATACTGCATCAAGTCCGATTGTTACTAAAAAGAAAATGAAAATATCGAACGATTCTGATGTTGATGAGAAGAATGATGATGATGATGATGATGATGATGATGATGATGATGATGATATAGAACAAGAACATATACCCCTATATTTGTCAACAACAAATCAATTATTTATTCGGCTAACCGAAAGTATAATTAAATCTCTGAGTACATTGAATATAAATGATATACAACAAATTGCTTTAATAATGCATCGTATTGCTGAGATGGAAATAAAAAGACTTATTACAAAAGTTTATTTCAAATCAGTAACAGGCACATTAAAAGAACCCGAATGTACTTTAACCAATATCGATTGTCGAGTATGGCCTCTGCAAGTCAAGTCACTGATGTTAACACATCAAAAATCCATTGCTACAACTACAGAAACAGAAAATGAAAATGAACAAGTTCTATGTGAAAATCTTCTTCAACAAGAAATCAAAGATATGCGTCAACAAATTGAACTATATCAAAACGAATTAGTTGAAAAGAAGAATTCTTTGATTGAATTTACGCCTTCAATTGAACAACATATTTACAATTATGTTCAACAATATGGAATTAAACCAATGAAAATGAAACGAGATTTTAAAATAGCATTAACTGAATATAATTATGAATCTGAAATAATACAACGTGAATACGTTCAAGAAAAACCAAATGAATATCAAGTAAGAAATGAAATGGACAATAAGTTTATTATAATCATTCTTTCAAATTATGATTTAGATTCAAGTAGCAAAGCGTCTTTCTGTTACAAAACGTGAATTTGAAAAAGTAAAACGTGAATTATTAGAATTAAAACAACGAATTTTCTTTAATAAATCACTTACATTGTTGAGTTCTTCACAACTAACTAATTTAAACATATACAATGAATGTGTTGTATTGAATCAAAATGTTCGACAGCAATTTTTGAATCAAGAAGATAAACTGAATCAATATATGAAACTTGATTCAATGAGTAGACGTATTCGAGACATTGAAAATATATTCTATCGAAGTCAACATATATTTGATTATGAATTAGCAAAAATGTGGGAAAATCATCGTAATCTTGTTCAAAATCAAGGCATGCCGACAACATTAAGTAGTTTAATTGAACGAAACTTGGCAAATATTAGAAATCGTTGGCGTGATATTTACAATTATAGAATTGATTATCATCTTCGAAATTCCTATGATACATTAGGTGATATAGATCAGAATGATTATGAAAAAATGACAGCAATCAATCATTTATCATTCAATATGATTATTGATACTACACATCAGTTTACTAGTGAACAAATACAATTATTAAATCGTGGTCCAAATTATGTTCCCGTATGTCAAATGTATATTTCAACGTCTTGTCGATCTATAGATGATGTTATTAAGCAACAATGTGCACCTTTAAAACATCAATTAGCTAGTCTATTTTTGAAATATCATATTAATCTAGCACTATCAATGGAAATTCAACAAAAACTATTTGATAGATTTAAACAATTGTTTTCAATATCGATACCATCAAATCTTCAACAGCGTGCATTAAATGAAAAGAATTTAATTCAATCTATTCGTACTTCTTTAAATCAAAATAATCTTGTAAGAAATAATTGAGTAAATAACTGCTACGAAGTACATTTTGAATTTTGGAAAAAAAAATTCTAAATGTACTTCGTAGCAGTTATTTACTCAATTATTTCTTACATTATTCCTACTGCTCTTCCTGATGGATTTACAAAATAATCTTATTTTACAACGAACAGCTGATAATATGAATACATTCTATTTAGGTAGTCGTGCAGATTTTGAAACAAAAGCAAATAAATATCTAACAAAATCAGATGCCTATGGAATCGTATTATGTATAGAGGATAATGATATGAATAAAGTTTAACAAATATCAAAACAAATCAATAAAATGGTTACGACAATGAATGGTTTATTAGAAAAATTAAGAGAACATAAATCATTAGATAATAAAACTATTGATAGTTTTCTTCTTGATGCAAACAAAATTAAACTTCCATATTTATATTTCTTACCAGATGTTTCTAAAGGAAAATGAAATAAATTATAGTTATGTATATATTTATTGTTGTTGTTTTTATCATCACTTTATTTACTAGGGTAAAGATATATCGTTACAATCATTTATTTCGGCACAACATAGTGCAACATGGAAAATTGGACAGTTTTTGAATCGTTTACTACGACCTATTGTGGAGAAAACTTTAAAATCAACAACATTTCGAGATGAAATTGATTTTATTCGAAAATTAAATCATTATGTACATGTAGAGCATCGTCTTCGTCCAACAACTCTATTCGGTACAATGACCATAACGAATTTCTATACATTAGATATTCATGAAAAAATATTGAATAAAGTTATTTTTTTCTTACAAGACAATTTACTTACTAATAAGATTGGACAAATTTCAATAATGACGATTAAAAATCTATTATTTCTGTTTCTTAATAATAATATCTTTTCGTATAAGAATAAGATTTATAAAATTGAAAAAGGTAGTCCACATACAATGGCATTAACAGAAACATTGTCAAACATTTATTTATATACATGGCAAACCAAATTATTAACACATCTGATTTCAAGTGATGAAATATTTGGAAGGTAAATCATCCAGTGTTTTTAATATGTATTTTCTATCAATGACTTCATTCTAGATATAAAAATCAAATCTTTTTCACATGGAATAAATCAAATGCTTTAGAACTTGAAACATTTCTACAACACGAAGTTCTTGCTAAAAATTTAAATGTTAATTTTCAAATGTCCATTAGTACAAGTGTACATTATTTAAATACTTATGTTGAAAATCGTCAAGGCCAATTCTATAGTCGAATATATCATGATTCAAGTATACAAAGTTATACATTACCTTATGTTATGACACATTCAAAATTAGCTTATAGTGATTGGCTTCGAACAGCTTTAATTCATGCCATTTGTTGTTCGTCATCGATTGAAGATTTTCATCAGGAGCGAGTCTATCACGAAGTAACATGTCTGATGAATGGTCTTTCATTAATATTTGTTGAAACACATGTGCAACATTTTTTTGATTTTTTTCATACACCTAATATGCGTTATTCAATGAATCAAACAAGTTATGAACAACTTCGTCGTCAATGGTTTGATTATATGCAAATGCAATATGCACTTACAGATGAACTCCAGAAATTCGATGATCAAGGCCATTTAATCCATTTAAATTACTTGTATGAAATGGGTCCACGATGTCAATTCAATAAAGAATTCTATCATATTTGGTTGGACTATTTTAAAAATCATCCAAATCTATCGAAAGATAAAGTCAAAATTCTTCTAAGACCAAAACATTATCATACATTAAATACATTATTGACAAAAGAAGAAATATCTAGTTCTATTGAACGGGAGAACTACTTTTGATTTTCTATTATTATTATTATTATTATTATATCAAGATGATATTTAATAGGACTTCTTTTTGTTTTTGATATAGACTATATGAAAATGAATTGATTTAATCATTTATTTTTGTTGTAAAGGAGATTCATGATTTTTGTTTTTGAATAAAGAATAGTTTTGTTTTCTACTCGAAGAAGATTATTGTATTGGGTTTATATTTCTTAATGTCATAGATATCATTTACAAAAGCAAAAACAAAAAGGATTGATGCCTTACTATACACGACAACAACAGCATCGATCACATCAAAGTCAACAAGAAAATTCAGGTTGAAGACAACAGACACGTTGAAGAGCAGTATTGAATGAAGATTTTGCTTTTCGTTTTGTTTCAGTTGATTCTAGTCTTATATTGACAAACTCCTGTGAACATAGTCAATCTATCGTTCAAGTAAAAGAGAAATAGTTTTTTTTAAAGGAGTAAAATTCTTAGTGTTAGATATAATTAGTCATTTCCAGTGTCCAATATGGCTACTTTACATGCAATAAAGGAAAATACACAAGAAGAAAATATCATTTCCAGTGAACAAATTGGCACACAAGTTGTATCAGTAAAATTAATTGACTGTATGAAATGTTATGTTAAAATTCCACGACTTAAGTTAAGTCAAATAATCGACAGTCTGTTGTATAGTTTTTTGATAAATCTCTTTTTTTTTCTCTTATAGATGGACGAATATTGTTGCGAAGTAAATTCAAGTCAACAACAAGATATTACTCACGAGATAGAAGAATTTCAAGAAAAACAACAGATACCATTAATAGGAAAACCTAATCAGAAGCTATCGAAATAAGAAACACATACAGAACTTAGATAGTAGACAAGAATTCGTTTTCTCTAAACAGACTTTTGATATTGCTTATTTTCATTCAAGTTTTCCTTGTTATTTCTATAATAGTAAAACTATGAAATATTGGTTCAACTGTTCTTATAGATATGCATATGAAACTAGAATTCCTAGTTTCTTCGATTATGACATCGAATCATCAAGCTAATTAATCAAATACGTACATCATCCACATTAGAAAATTTCGATACAATAATGGTCTTATGGAATCTACTATAAACTATTCGTAGCACAACAGCAGCCATCATTCCATCGTTAACGTTACCAGGTGTTGATATCGTGTTACACGAAGGAATTCATAGACAATAATTATTAAAATTCTCTATTCAATTATGTGTTGTTTTTCTTCTGCTTATTTTTTTTGTTTGTTGAAATTGTTGTCCTTAATAAAATTATCTTTGAATGATATTCTCATCTTAAATTATATCATATGCGCATGTCTCAACATGATAATCACTCTAAAATAAACCATCAGCATGGTTTGTCACAGGATGTATAAGACTGTTGGCGGAAAGTTTCATCTTCAATATACGTAAATGCTTTCTATAAAGATATCAAAATTCATCAAGAAAAATTTCTAATATTTCAAATGTAAATGTCGTTCACTTGGACCATAGTGTCATACTTGAAGCTTGAACTCAATTGAAACTTCAAGTTTCAACTTTACACATGAGTGGTTGCGTATAGATGGACGTATTCACACTTCCTCGCACCCTCAACTGCTCTATAAGCGTGAGAGTCTAGACAGATGTATCCACAGTTTGCCACGAAAATTTGTAAATTTAAAAATTGCAAAGTTGAACTTTCAAGTATGACATATCTGAATTTCTCGACCATTATCAAAGAAGAAGAAGAAGGCGGAACATAAACATGAATTGCATAGCAATTATAATAATTTTGTTTTATACAAATAAATATGAATACATATTCTCTATTTTCATCTGTTTTAGTTTTCTTATTTTCTAACTAGCCTCCAAGATATGTACATTATCATTTTCATAAATTCCTTTGTAAATATTCGTTTACTTCAAAGTCCATTCTACCTATCATACATGATGAAATACATACTATTGCATCATCAACTACTGTCTGAACCAACCATTCCTGAATATCAAAAGAGTATCGAGAGCTGCTACTGAAACGACAACAACAGGATTATTCATTTCTACATACACCGATCATCAACAACAAACTGATAGTTGACACAAGAAATCAACCAAGTTTTCAACAAGAACTAGTTCGAACAAGTCAATCATTGTCAAAACAAAAGAAAAAAATCAAAAGAAACTAAATTCATGACACCAAGATATATCTGACAAGAACAAAAGCATAAGACTCTATGTATATAATTCATATTGATCGTAACATATATTTGTATACAAATATTTTTATATTAAAAAAAGTTCTAATTAAATAAAAAAGAATAGAATCATATCATTAAAACCAAAATGTATTTATGTTGCTATATTGAGTTTGGTTACTTAACATACAGCAGAATTTGTGTCCACTGAAGCACATATGAGTTTTCCTCATTGTCTACTATTTATGATTGCCATTAAATTAAGATCTGTTCTTGAAAATGTTTCTAATTTATACGTCTCGAATCGGTATTATTTTGCATATCGATTTTAATCGAAAATCTATGTATTAATTAAGGCATTTATATTGACATGTTTTTGTTCTGCCTATGATTGAAACATCTTCTTTGATATTGTACAGTTTTCTATTCATGCCTTTTACTAACTTCATTGTCTCTTCGAAGAAAACAAATATGATCATGATAATTTGTAGTATTTTCATGGTCAATATTCACTGTTTATATTTAATCCAAAATGAAATAAAGAAATATGTTGAAAAATATTCAAAATTAATTTAATTTAATTTAGCGTAAAAATCGTTGAAATAATTTTCAAAAAGTGATTCAATTAATGTGATAGACGCGCAAAAGGAAGAACCGTTAATCCAGGTAGTGACTTTATCTATTAACCGTTCTATGACCTTCGGTCATCATCCAGGGCTTGTTCGTTCTTCTAGACGGCTACCTAGAGATGCCGCTATAGTCCCGTGTTAATCCGTGTATAAAGACGTGTATTTCTCAGAATATGTTCATTTCATCTAGTCACATCACAAATAGTCAAATTAATATATCATCAACATCAAGTGGGTTGATTTTCTAATTAGGATTTTCTCTAAACTTTTTTTCTTCTTACAATGCAAAACTATCTTTCAAATATAAAGACAACATAGAATTTGAGACATTTTACTGATAGACATTCAGAAAAGATACTTTTATATTATGATTTATAAAAAAAATAATATTTGTGAATTTCTACATTATATTATATAGTATGGTTGCAAAAAAACCACAAACAAAATTATTTCGGACTGTTTTTAAACGGGCTGAAGTATTACATGCTATCTATAAGCGTTCGTGGCAAAGTAAGAAACCTAGAAAAGATATTCATATATAACTTGTAATTAAAATTATAGAAAATGCTCGGCAAAAAAAAGTGACCGATACAAGTGGTCACAAAAAATCACCATCGGGTCAAAAAGTATGTATCAAAATGATCTTTTCATACATAACAATTATTATTTAAATTGTTTTTTTTTCTTGTTTTTTTTGAATAAAGGTAACCACCAAGGCAAAACCAGCTCAAACTGATTTAGGTCAAACAGCTAAATCAACTTGAAATTTGTAAATATTTGTATATATTGTAGTTGTTTTTTTTTCGTTTTTTTTTCTTTTGAATATTGTATATATGTAAATAGTTGTAATAAAAGTTATGAACATATGTTGTTTCTTGAATTGATTCTTAATATTCTCAAGACATTAGTGCTTTACCAAAAAAAGATTATAAAGATGTATATAATAATATAACAATGACATTTCAAAAGTTTCATATCATTGTTCTTGAAAAAGAAAGAAATATAATGAAAATACAAACACTACTCTTAAAGTCGTGATCATTTCGATTATAAACCATTTGATTTATGTGATTAGAAATTTCAATGCATAGTTAGAACAAAAAGCAATTCATGATCACTTTTTTTTCTGTAATAATAATTGTGTCTGTCTATTAATATGATGTACGTATTTGTTTTGCTTATTGTTTGATGATTGAAAGTACACGTATATATGATACCTGTATGATAGTATGACAAGAATTTCTTAGAAAGAATGAATTCAATACTGTGATATTGTTTCAAGAAAATTCATCACAAATCAAGTTCAACCAGATTGAACAAAAAAATTATGCATTTCGATTAGTGCTACGTAGTGTATTGTTTAATGGAATTACTCACTGATATAGTTAGAAGAACTTTTAAAATTCATGAAATTTTTAACTGAAACATTGTATAAAAATGTTAGACTAAGCAGAAATGCATAGTTGGTACAGTCATAGCTGCTTGTAAACTACTATACTACGTGAGAAATATGTTGAAAAGATGATGAATAGAAGCTCAAATATCATATTCAAAGCATCATCTTTAGAATTTCAGAAGTTGTAATTATATTAGAACCAATTGAAATATTGAGATTCTATGATTTTTACATTGTAATAATACAAGAATACTAACAGATAAAACATTCATTGGTAGACATGACAGTCCAAGGTTCAATAGTCAACCCTTAAATTTGAAACTTCATCGTATTATTTTATAGAAGCATTATGTTTTATAGTACTAATGTGTCGATTTATATCTCCATAAACATACAGATCTTTCTTGGTATATTATAGAAAAATTCCGAATGTCTGTAACATTATTGATAAAAACGTTTACTGACTCATATAATGCTTTAAAAAAATCAATTTATACCAAATTGTAACACTGATACAGTCATATTTAATATTAAAGTATTTAATGTAATTTGTGGTTACATTCTGAACAAAATCATCACAGTATTCTTCACAGATAGTTGCAGAAGAATTTCAAAGTCAATCTTTATAAAAGATTCATTCAAACATTAAACAAGAATATATTCTACAAAAGGAAGATAGAATGAGCCAATATCATTAGACTTTTGTCTTATTTGAAAATTATGTTGAATCAAATAACTACAACTGAATGAAATAATTAAGATTTGAATACATGAATACTAATACGAAAAGTTACGAAAATAGATAAAACTATTGTAATATGTACAAATGTGAAAATGTATTGAAACATAAACATTTTTCAGTTCCGATAAGTATTTACTCGAAAATTTCTTTAGAAGTACACCATTAACATCGATTTCGAATATTGACACTGATTTCTAAGATCAATGAATGCAACTGAAATTGGGATAATAATTCACTTGATTTAAAATGTCACCTTTCCTAGTCAAACGAAGTTAAAATTATTACGATTAAAAATAAAATATTTATTTCGTTCAAAATATCCAAATCAGAACGAAACCGTTGTAATTATTATGAAAATACTGAATTTATTTAGCATTATCACAATCAATTTCAATTTATTTAATTTCATTCAACATTGATTAATTAAAATAAATAGTTATAAATTTGTTCTAATTAATCGTAAATAGTAATATACAAGACGTCCAGGCCATGACTTTTTTCTTCCTTGACCGTTATATGACCTTGGAATAGTCTAGACTATTTTCTTTCATAATTGACCGATAGATGGCCTTTCCCTGGATTTATCATATTATGTCATCGTCTGTCGTTTTTCTATCTACCTCGATTTGTCTTTTCTTTTTCTTCGTTAAACATGGTCTGTCTTTTTCTGAAGTTATACTGTCGTCTGTCTTTTTATTCTATCTTCAGGGTTATAAATAGAGGTGATCTTGCAGTGATAGATTCATTATGTGAATGAACACATCCAAAGTAACATCAAGTCTTCGACTACAACATCTACTGATCAGGTATGTTTATGATTTAGTCAGGGTTTCTCTCAGCCTTTTGTCCTAAATATTCCTATTTTGGTTTTATGAATCAAATCAATATATAAAAGTGGGCTTCTTAGACTCCAATATTTTTTCTTTAATTCTTTGTCATCATTAGCATCGATGCTTGTGTGTGTCGATGTACCATGAGGAGAGTATCACCAGGGTGGTAGACGTCTCTCCAGTCATTAAGATGGTCAACAAAAAGATCATCTTAGTGCTAATGATGACTTCTCTTCTGTCCGGTTTTTCTCTGGGGGTTAATGTTGAGTATGAGAATACTTCTATTATAGAATAGGATAGTTGTGCGTATGGTTACTGTGGCTGTCTGAAGTGGCTATCCCACCAGTCAGAGCAGGATCAAGGCCTCATTAGATTAAATATTGAGCATTTCAGTGAAAAAGTTAAGAATAAAAAACAAAGACGAAAGATTAGGATTGAGACTAAGACTTACTTGTTGTATTCTTTACCGTTTTATTGATGTATTTTGTTAATGTTCATTGTGATTTTCAGGTAGTATTGGTATGCTACTCGTGGTATTTACGAAACTGGACGTATTCATTTTTTCGTT
>CAJNYU010000859.1:0-26835 GCA_905331475.1 Rotaria socialis | reverse complement strand
TGACAGCTTCGATACCTTTTTCAATAATTTGCCAATGAATTTTCATCTCATTTTCATAGTGACGCTTATTCGAAGTTTTCAAATGTTCTTTAGCTCGTTTATATAATTCTTTGAGCAAAATTTAAAAAATAAATGAAACTAACACATTAGCAACTGAATATTCACTTTAGATATTCAAAAAAACCGCTTTTCAGAACAAAATAAAAATTTTCTATATTCTATGCATCATTTAAATTGACATCGCTAATAACAAGAAATTACCTTTTTATTAAGGCTATGCAAAATCCTTGTTGGCATATTTTTTATGTTTTATGATTTAAAGAAAAATATTGAGTGAAAAGGAAAAAGTACTCAGACAAGTACAGCACAAGCCTCTCAATCTTTATTCGATAAATTATTCATTTTTTTCAAATTCAAATTTTGAAGCCAAGAGCACTTCACATTTTAATAAGCCATCACCTTCTTTTTCAAGAATTGTATGCTTTACTAAACGAGTACAGTTTGAAACATATAAACATATTGAGCAGTAGCCAACGAAACTGTTTACATAGTAATAACGTAACAGTGGTTCTCTTGTGACCCAATTCAATCAAGACTAACACTAAACAAGCGCGTCACGTGCTTTTTGAAGTATTTTGCATAAATCTCTAGTTTTTCTAGGAAAATACATTTTCCTTAGTCTAATTGTCGATTTTTTCATAGAAATTTGAAGTTTTTTAAAATAAAATGGAATTTCTTTTTGTTTCAAGAGTTTCTCCCTTGTATAGTTTGTGAAAATATTGAAATATTGTATTTCTCCGCAAAAAATACAAGCCTATAATTTATTAATGCAAAATAGGGTTTGGATCAACATATGGTAGTAACATTCGACGGAATGGTGTTCATTATGACTGTGGATGCATCATAAGTCACACAGGCGAACTCGCTAATGCCTCACCACAAACGACTCCACTAAACAAGCCGATAGTTTATGTTGTCTACTTCTCGACATTTGGTGCGATGGTAAGTTATGCTTATATTTGGTAATCTTGTTTCTTCCTTTCAACTTTTGATTCATTTAGGCGTGGCATCTATTATTGTACGAAAAAGCAGTTGAAAATCTATATGGGCCTATCCTATCACCGTATGCGATCAATGACACTACTGCTGATGTTCGCATGAGTGGCAATAATCAACGAACAAAAGTCTGCCATTTTGTGCGAGCTCGACTGTTTTCAACGTTCAACTTTCTATCAATTCATTACAATCAAAGTCAAAATGATGCATGCATTCTTTTGAACAGTTGTATCGAGCGAATGGCTCTTTCGACAATTAATCAACGAAGTTCTTGGATTAAAGCGAGTTATGGAACACTAGCAGAAAATTCGTCGCTGAAAAGATGTACATACATCAAGTGTTCTCTGTTGCTCAAGAACACTTACCTAAATACAAAGCTTACATCGATGAATTGCATTTACAATCTCAAATACAAATGGCTTTACAAAAGTATAGCAGTCGAATACCAATCGTTATTCAAATGTCACATTTTACAACAGAATGGTACAATCCAAAATACTCAGAATTATCATTAAACATCATACAACTGTTGCTTCATTCAACAGATCGTCTCAAAATAACGGCACACATTTATAACCTGTGCCGATTCTATTTTCTCCTACATCAGACATACTCTCAAATGATTGAACGGGGAAAATGTGAAGAAATTACACTCAAAGAATTATATAAACGAGCTAAAGAACATTTGAAAACTTCGAATAAGCGTCACTATGAAAATGAGATGAAAATTCATTGGCAAATTATTGAAAAAGGTATCGAAGCTGTCAACGCCTATCATAAGAGTACGGATGGCTATATTCGACCAGGTGTCTGCAATGAGACCCAACGCTTTTTTCAGATCACAGAAGATACTCCAGTATCCTACTTAGTTACAACAGAAAACTACGACGAAGGAAACATCATTATGTGCATACTCAGGTATACCATTCATACATTTTTAGTCTAGAACAACTGTTTGATCTTTTATGAAAACAATGATGACGTTTATTGAGACATAACGGGCCAGACATAGTGAATGATCATATTTTGTTGTCAGTTTTTGAGACACTTTAAAAACTGTAGATCTTAATTCATTCGGGAGAGAACTTATCTCGTCACAAAACTGTCCGGTTTGCTTTTACAAGGGCCATATATTATCGACGCAGTTTAACACATAAAAACTATTTCAATAGTACCCATGTGAAAGAGTGATGACATAATCCAGTTACACCGGGTAGCGACTTTTTCTCCATAGTAATCTACTAAGTATTCGTCGAAGCTTTCCAAACATTCGGTATATTACTCCTCGAGTATCCACTTCGATACCGTACGATATAACGATATGTTGACGGTAGGAGAATTTGAGTTGTTTTGGTGTAGCTATTACTTCTAGGATATCGAAGTCATTACGCTTTAGGGTAATACACCAAAACAAATCAAATTCTTCAACTTATAACATATCATTATATCGTCGGGTATCGGAGTGAGTACTCGATGAGTAACACCGCAAAATTGATTCGATGAGCACTATGACGTCGAAATCTCGGTATTCAATGTAAAATTATCATGAAATCTATGAAAGTTTCACTTTTTCGAATATTTTTTCATCCGAAATATGAGAAGAAGAAGAGCAGTATCCACTTTTTTCACACGGTAATTCGATATTCAGACAAAAAAATATTCACTAAGAATTTCTTCAAATTTTGAACAATCTATCCGATGAAATAACTAACAGTAGTATGTTGAAAACGGTGATAATTACAAAAGAAAATAAATTAGAAGCTCTTCTATTGGTTATCCAAGCACAAAGCAAAAGAAATTTTTGATCCGAAAACAATTCAACATCTTGAATAGGTTTCTTCCTCGCCTATCATTCTCTTATTTTTGCTTAATTGCATCAATCGATTGCTTCGTTCTATTTTTCAAGCATTCTCATCGATTATCACAACAGCTTTTTGGATACAATCGAGCACGAATTCGACTCTTACGAACATAAAGATATGAACACACTCAAATATTTGATTGGCAAAATAGTACCAAAAGAAGTCTCTATTATACAAGTCGTACGCGAAAATACAGGTGTCATTAGTTTAAACGGCAACGATTGCTTATGGATTGAAAAGTTAGCACTTGCAAATCGCGTTGTTGAAAATGAAATTTTTCCAACGTACGATACAAAACTGAATTTTGACTATTTGAATGTTCAATCGTACATTATACGAACATACTTACTTCTCTGTCATATCAAATACCAAGATATTGCTCAAAAGTATATGTATTTTGTACCGCGAAAAATTATGAATGCTGTCACAATGGCCGATGATGAAATGTTCAAGTTGAACGAAAACTATTCGATTCCACTCGAAACCGATTGGGATCATTTAAATGAAATGCCAATCGATCAGCTTTATCACAGTTACAATGTCTTAAGACAAATAGCTTCCACATTAAAAAATGAATCAAATGACCGATCGATTATGGATTTGCACGATTATATTGAAACAATCGAAGACAAAGATCTAATTGTTCCCAAAATGCAAGAATGCAAAGTTCAAAATTTTCAACTCTGTCACATGAACCATGTAAGCAAATTGTACAAAGGTTTGGTCGGAAGATTCGAACACTTATTCACAGATACTTCTTCACTACTTCAAATACCAATATCAACCGAACTAAGTAATCAGCTTAATGATAGACTGAAAAAAGAACTGATCAATATCGATAATAATATTGGTGATAAGACTATGATCATTCAAAAGATGGAATCAAATATGCAAGATATCGATCAACTTTTAGATGAATTAAAAGAAATGGAAGAAACACTTGTCGAAACAGGGACTGCAACGGTAACTAAAATGTGCAAGGATTACCTGATTAAAAGCCCACTCTTGCAAATAATCGGTGAAGAGATCCAATGTAGAAACTATGTATCTTTGAATATTATACTGATTCAAATTCGATACAAATTGCAAGAAAAAATAATTAATATCGAAGCAGCAAATACAAAACAATGGAATGAAAATTTCGATGAAGCATCAAATCAAACCGAACAGCAGAATAGAAGGAATCGCTTTTGTCCGATTGAAGGCGACGACACTGAACAAGATGATGCCAGTATATTCAAAGGTTGTATTAAACATCGAGATTCAGATGATAAAGCAAATGAAATTGTCGACGAACCATCTTCGCCATTAGTGGAAAATGTTGAAATTCCGTCGCTATTTGAATTGGCCATCGAACCTATTCCGATAGCATCATTGCCATCGATTTTAGCAGACTGTGATCAATCGAACACAGCATCAGGGCCTCAGAAGAAGGTTCACAAGTTTGATATTAAAAGACAACCTGATGGGAAATTTGATAGTTATACATGCAAAATTGAAACGATCTACACTAAATTAAAAGACCATATGACCAAGAAGAAGTACGACATAAATAAGAATGTTGTCGTCGACAGTAATAAAATATTTATCGATTTTACAAGAACAGATGCTCGTCTTCCCAATCCATTGCCTTTAGAATATGAAATTGTCGAAAGAACTTTATTAGTTCCAATCCGACTTCTGCAAGGACAAGAAGAATTCGAATATTTGGCATTATCCGATTGTAGTGTTCTCAGTATCATCCGTCGTTTCGTAGATGAGCACGATCGAAAGCCGTCATCATCCGAATTTCGTTATTGTTTCTGTGACGAACTCGGAAGATACATCGACAATGGGACGATTGTAGAACTCTCTCGAATGAATCGGGATATCCCAATCGTTATTGTAGTCACAGAAGAAAATATGCAAGGCAGTGTCTTCTATGCTGTTACCCTACGAACAAAAGAAGGTAAGAGCTGTTGTGTACCGATGCTTTATCAATAACTGAGAGTATTTGAGTCTAGGTCAAGAACAAAAGAGCCTGTTTCATCCCACGACGAAATGGCAAAATATCGATATTTGGCGTAAAACTCATTTGCAACAAATCGATTCATCATGTGTCTTCTGGAATCAAAACAATAAAACTATCGTTGATGAAAATCAATCGATATCGATGTTAGAAGAAAATTCGATAGCATTAGATGGCATCAGTCAAGATCAAATACGAGATGTTACTTTCTTATTTGGCTCGAAAACACAAGTTATTCGAGCCCTCAAATCGATCCGAATTCATGATCTGCTGAACAATGGTAATCTTCAACAATTGAATCTGCATGTTTCACCGAAAGACTGCATTCTCATGCTGGGTGAAAGCGATGATCAAATACTGTCTACAAGCGATATGCAAAAATCACTTGAAGAGTACGTCCAACCAATTCAATTTCGAATATCGGTAAAATTTAATGTGTTTCAATACGATATACAAAGAAATATAGAAATAAGAATTACAGATAGTGATATAACTGTGGATCAAGTGTTACACATGAAAGAAATAACAAGTGATGCTTACAAATATTTGACATCAAGTGATAGAAATATAATTATTGCTAATGATCAAAAGATTGCCGATTTAAATCAAACCGAATTTATTGTTCTTAAGGAAAATGAAACGTGTTACGTTTCGATTGAAAATTCAATCGATGCACAAGTCGATGGTAGTAATACACGATATGCAATATTTGCAACTATTGCTGATGTTTTGAAAAACAGTAACATTAGCGTTGGATATCTTCTGCATTCGAATGATTTCGTTCCTTCGGCAGAGACTAAGCTGACATCATTTATATCGCCGATTCAATTTCAAGTTATCAAGGATAATTTACCGATTGTTGTTACAATCGTCAATACGGAACAAGGAAATTGCTCGATTACATTTAACTGCTCCAACTCTATCACTGTAGAACGCATATTTAAGATTTCATGCGAACTACTAAATGTAGATCAGCGTCACTACTGCTTGAAGCATAACGATTCTGAGATAGATGTTGAAATGAGTCTAGAAGATCTCGAACCGGCATTGAATAATTTTCATTTTCAATTAAGTTCTACGTTCGACATGAAATGTTCAATACGATACAATAATGAAACATTTAGACTACCGTGCTCTAAAGACGCAACGACGATGGATCTTGCAAAAGAGATATTTCAGAAATTTCATATTTCCGATGAAGAAATTCATCAATTCGAAATACAACTGATTTTGAATGATGACACAAAATCGGCATTGGATATGGATCTTGCAATTGAGGATATTATTTCACTTCATTTTGAGAATGAAGAGACACCGATTTTACTATTTGAATTAACGAAGAAAGTCGAATAGCAAATACATTTTTCTTTATTTAAACGTTTGGTTTTATTTTAATCAATAAACTACACCCTCAACCAAAGGAATCTTTTGATAATTGAATCCAAAGATAGCTGATTTTATCTTTGTAAGAATCTCATATGAAAAATGAATTGCAGGTTTTATTGTTTTTCAGAGCTATTGTGTAACATTATCTACTAGGTAAATTAACTACTCATTTTGTTTTGAACAAAACAAGACTTTTTGTTCTTAAAATAATTATTCCACTTATTGTAAGACAAAAATCATATCTACAAAACTCTAGAAACCGATTTAACGACTCATGGTTATCTGTTTGATTCCAAAAAGATTTCATTGCCATTTTTGCGATCATAGATAAACGGTGATTCAAAAGCGGGAGTCTAAATCCTTGTAACTAGACGAATATCACCCAAAATTTTCAGATCTTTAGTCCTTATTATAGGAGAGATATGTAGGTTTGTATGATAGACAAAATTGTTTTTCAATGTCCTAAAATCAAAATAGCGAGAACTTACATAAAATAATACAATAAACGTATCAGAATGAGGCAATATTAAGAGAACTCTAACAAATCGAATTATTTCTCTATTGTCCATCATCCATTTTCGACAAATATTTTTCAATTGTTTTTTGGCATTTAATTTTTTAATGCTTTATTTTGTGCGTTATCGGAAGAAGACTCTTTAATCACCTTTTAGAAAATGCATTATTGTTATTAAAAAGAAATACAGACTGCCAAAGAAAAATTTAAAATTAATTATTGTCACCATATTCTGCGAAATTAATTAATTTTAATGAAGGCTGGCTAAAACAGAAAACATGAATC
Organism: Rotaria socialis; assembly: GCA_905331475.1. Lineage (NCBI taxonomy): Eukaryota > Metazoa > Rotifera > Eurotatoria > Philodinida > Philodinidae > Rotaria > Rotaria socialis. The sequence continues at coordinate 19,724 of CAJNYU010000859.1, read as the reverse complement.
AAAACTGAATAATTAATTGCTTGTGCTACGTTTCCTTTGTATGCGTGATAATGTGACATTCTCGAATGAGATATAATTCTTTATAACATTAATGTGCTCTCGTAGTGCAAGCTTTTTTTCTCTTTCATGTTTTGCAGCGTAATTTCTCGTCAGTAAGAAACGGAGATGCCGGATGGGCTGGGTAGCTCATGGGTCAACCCTAACCCAACCCAACGTAGCCCTCCGGCCATTTGAGAATTTTAAACTCTAACCCATCGGTCAACCCTTCGGTTAACCCATGAATAATGTATATTGTAAAATCATTCACAGAAGGGATTTTTTATGCAGATTTTTTTATAACACAACATAGGGTATCAATCATCTTTTCCATATTTACAATTGATTTAATTGCATAGTCAAAAGTAGCAGACAAGAATCGGATTTTATCTTCTTATAATCTCTGCTTTATATCTCTTTCTTGTAATCATCTATTTTCTTCTTCCCTTCTCTGTTTCGTGTCTCTTGTTGTCTTTCTGCTGTAGAGGCAGATTTCACTATCTTCTTTACTAGATCTTTTTTTGGCTTCTATATTCTTCGATTGCTGTTGTTCAGAATACATCTCGAGCGATTTCTATCAAAACTATACATTAGTACACCATGCTGGTTGAGTTCCAGAGTTGGCCTGTCCCGTGTCCCGGGGGTTGTGACAACCCCCAATAATCGAAAACTTTTGTTTTTTTTAGTGCAGCCGAAAATTTTTTCTTGCGTTCTGTTAGAAAAATTGGTACTCTTATTAGAAAAATCCGACACAAACCCCAATGTTTGCTGCCTCTGGCCAGTCCTGTTGAACTATTAGTTTTTATTTTAGTTTTATATTGACTTAAAAAACTAAAACTTTTGGAAGTCATCACTGTTGTTTTCAATATATTAGAGAAATACATCACTATATAGATATCGATTTCGGATCAGTACAATTTTGTTTAATGGCACTACTTCTAAATAAAATTTTAGATTCGATTAATTTTATATTCTATTACATGCAAATGAATAATAATAATAACTCTTCAGTTTATTTTTATTGGTGAATTTATTCGCTCAACAATGAAAATGATTTCGTTCACAAATGTAATAGAAATCTGTTGATAGCCATAGACCTCTATCAGCAGTGTGCAATTCTTACACATAGCAGAGAATAGAAATAAAAATTGGGTTGAAACCCATCGGTTTTCTCTATCAGCTACCGTACGGTCAACCCTCGGGTTGGGAAAAGTGATTTTTTCGGCATCTCTGGTAAGAAAGAGATAAATGTGAGAAACTGAATTAAAGTCAAAGCAGCAATTTGTTTTTTAGATGTTTTTTTATATTCTACTCTAAGCTGTTTAGTTGTTATTTAATTAAGAATACGTCGAGTAATTACAATGATTGAGCTAATCATTTAAAAAAGTAAGCAAGGTTGCAATTTAATTTAGATAAATATTTTAAAGTGACTTTTTAATGTAAATATAAAAGATTTAACCTTTTCTTTTCTTCATAAATCTGTCATTTATGGCATGTTGCATTAAGATGAATGTTTAATTACATAAAAAATATTTTAATACCAATTGACTCTTGGAAATGTAAGAATAGATTATTCACAGAAAATATTTTTATTTATGTCACGTAGTCAACCCGAAGTATTCAGTTTTATAATAAGAGAATCGGTTTCTACTTATGAGATAAATTCAATTGTTTTCCTCAGTTTGTTTTTCTCGATATTTTGTAATTGATTGAATATTTAAGAAATAAAACTTATCTGAACTCAAAAATATGAGCTCAACTGGCACAGATCAAAATGAAATTACACAATTACTTGCTATATCTGATGTTCTGTTTGCTTACGTTGGGTTAACTATTATGCTGCTGGGAACGTTTGGAAATACAATTGATGTTATATCATTTGCTCGTCTGGAAAGTTTAAAAACCTTAGCAAGCGCATTATTTTTACTAGCTTCTGCTATTGCTAGTCAATGCGTATTGTCGTTCGGGTTACTTACAAGAGTTATTGGCGGCTTTTCAGGTATCGATCCTCTTTATACATCTGTAGTCCTTTGTAAAATACGCTGGATGGTTAGAACGGCATCTGGTGCAGTATCTTTAACGTGTATATGTTTTGCAGCAATCGATCGATATTTGTTCTCGTGCCATGAGATACATCGTTATCACCTGATTACAATGAAAAGAGCACGTTGGGCTATCTTAATATCAATCTTCTTTTGGTTGAGCGTTTTTTCATCTTATGCGATTTTCTATACATCACCGACTCCTCTATCTTGCACTATTGCTAATCCAGTCTTTGCTTATTTTGCATCGTATTTCAACTTATTTCATTATAGTATTTTACCGCTCAGTGTAATATCGACCTTCTCTATGTTAACATGGCATAATTTAGGACAACAACCAGCAACATATCTAAGAGGTGGCATTCGATTACATGATCAAGTCACTCGAATGCTAATTGAACAAAGTATTGGTATATTGATTACTTCATTTCCTAATATGATTTGGCAAATATATACTGTTTCGACTAATTCAGCAATAAAAAGTGCTCTACAATTAGCAAAAGAGAATCTAATTAATACTATTTGTGTACTTACTGGTTTTAGTACACATGCAATAACATTTTATATTTATCTACTTGCTTCGTCTACTTTTCGTAAGAATGTTCAAGAAATGTTTTTAAGTCGTCGAATTACACCATCAAGAAATGTTGATCTTGTCCAAATAACAATAACAAAGCCAGACCAAAGAGAAACAGTGCGCATTCCTTAAGATTACATTATTATTGGCCGTTGTATTATTCTTATTTCTTGTAAATACAAATACAAACAATGCAAACTAGTTCCGATTCCTTCGAACTCTTCATATTGTTTATTGATTTTAATAGGTTCAGCCTTGCAAAAGAATAAAAATTGAAAACTACAGCGGAATATTCGATGTGGTTGACACACGCGATTTGTGCGAATTCATAGATATGACCATCATTAACTCAACTTTTAAATCTCAGTTGATCAAACGATAGCAGCAGGTGATAACCGTCGCTTATCTTGGCATGAACATGTTTTGATTAGGAGCAAACCTCAGCGCAAAGTAACGTCTGTTGAATTTGCACTAGTTTAATCAGGTCCCACGGATATGGTGAGCACGATATTTTATCCATTCATTTATTTATTTATTTTTTATATTAAAAGATGGTTCTCTGTCTAGCTTGTTCCATTCAGGATTTATAAGGTTGCTCGTGAGACTATTGATTTCGACTATTTCACAGTGAATCTTCTAGAAAACGATCTCAGATGGAACAATGCATCTTGCATGTTTGCTTTCCATTGTAAACTCTTATTTGTGGGAATCGATTGAATCATTTTTCGTGCTACATCCATCATTATTGAAAGATGCGTCAAATTTCATAGTAAACCTTCATAACTACCTATAGCCATGTCCTTTAAATCGCTAAAAAAGGATATTCGTGAACTGAAAAGTAGCAGATTGCCATTTCTTTCCCGATAGCTTTCGTGATTTTGTTAATGTAACCCCAATGTATACTATATTATATAGAGAAATTCTTATTAATAATTCATGGTGATGAATAGTTCTATTATAAAATCGAACGTTTAACATATTCGATGGGATTCAATTTGTTTTAGGAAATATCTCTGGTAGACTCATTTTAAAGGTGCTTCTTCAAATCGAACTGAACAGTTGTTCAAGATCCATGCGCGAGTGTCAAAATCGATTTGTTTTCGCATATACTATTCATTCACACCAAGATTCACAAACGGGTCGTACAACAGCAAAAAGATAAATAAAAATCTTCTATTCTAATTGTTTTAACGAGAAGCATCGCGTGATACAAAAGGCAAAGCAGATGAAATATTATATGTAATTTCCTGCTTGAGAACAAAGGGAAAATTGTTTTTCTAGCAAGTTTATTGTTAAAATATATTAGAAAAAACTAGTAGTTCGTATTATCTTGAAACTGTAAAGCCATTCTACAACAATATAGCGTTGCAAAATCCCAATGCACAATACAACTTCATATAGTTAAATGAAAGTGAAGCGGAAAAAAACACGTTAATAAAATAGATATCTAAAAATAGGAAGGGAAAATATTCATAATTAAAAAGTATGACTTAAAGGATAACGATAACAGAAGTCATCTTACAGAAGAAAAAGATTTTCTTAACTTTATATAATAAACTGAAAACTCGTCCTTGCGTCATAATGTTAAGTATGTGGGTGTGAGTTAATGGTTTCTCCTATAGTGTTCTCCACGTTATCGGATATACAGTCAGAACTCGGTCAACAAGAAATTTTCACATCCCAACCCTATTGGGGCACAGAAGAAAATATTAATCAACAAAAGTGCTTCAACGGTGATGATCTTAGATTGAAACATTTAAAATCAGATAAATACGAACCGATTTTGAAAGCATGCATGACAAACGAGTCATCACATAGAATTAACTCAATGGTGAATTAATGGATTACTCAATGTAAATGAATTGGCAAAAATATTCGCTTTACTACATAGTTTTTAATACTAAAGTATTGTTTTTTTCCGCCGTTCGGCTACTTCGAACGATAAAATAAAAGCTAAAAAATAATTGTAAGAAATCCTAATGAATTATTACCTCAATAGTATAACTAAATGTAGTCTGTTACTTATCTGAAGAATATACGAAATTATCTTTCTTTTAAAGGTAACGATCTAATCTATGAGAGTTAAGAAGTATCTGAAATCTTATATCCTGTATACGATTGTTTTTTTGTCCATATTTCATCGGTAACTACCCAGATCAAACAAGCATGGTTATCAACAACTGTCTTAATATTCTATTTAATAAACTTCTTGGACATAGGTGTAGAGTGTCAATACGCCAGAAGGACTGACCCACACCTTCAAGATATGTGTAATTTTCTATTATTGTGAAGAGCGCATTATCAGGTGGAATATATGATGAAATCAAAAATTCTTTGAGAAGAAAAGCAAGCAATTAGTTATAGAGTATATTGAATATCTGTCTTTCAATTGAAGCAGCTCAACGGAAAGAAGAGAAAAATAGCTGACATGCAATGACATATGCACATCGAACGAACGAAAGAAATTCTTTATATTGTACTCAGAGCTGGGCATCACCATAGCCACGAGTACATTTTGGACCCTTAACGTGTTCACGTAGTTTTCGAATTGCATCGTAATTCAAAAATCACGTAGACACGGTAAGGGTCCGAAAAGTACTCGTAGCCATGGTGATGCCCAGCTCTAATTGTACTCTCTCTCTCTCTCTATCATGATTTTTTTATACTATTGTAACTTCTACTCTCAAACGAACTATTTCTCATTTAATTCAATTGTTTTCTATTCTACATATCCAGCTACTTGCTTCAGATTAACTGTCATCGTCTTGCTCCGCTTATGTAACTTATTACATGCTTGCTCTCGTTCTGTCTCTTATGTAAACGTCACTCCGCGTACGAGTCGAACGTCAGCTTATATTGCCTTGTAAGTATGACACAGCAAAAAAAGAAAGCAACTAGACATATATATATATAGTGGTCCATACGATTTCTTTAACAGAGCATTTTATCTAGTAATATATAATGGCCCATAAGCGTTTAGTAACTATAGTTGGAGCTACGGGTGCTCAAGGTGGTGCTGTTGTACGATCATTACTTGCAACAAACAAATACAAGGTAATTATTTAAATATTTTTTGTCATTCTTTGTGTGAGAGTAAAAACTGTTTTTGAAAAAGTTAATAGTTGAGAAAAACAAGAAAAATTTTAAAATTGGGTTATAAATATTATTCATTTTAATTTAAATAAGTTTCTGATAAGCTGAACAGATTTAATGAAACTCAAAAAACAAATTTCTATTATTCTTAACTTTAGTCAGATAATATTAATGAATTATTCTACGAGTGACTTTTCAAGTATTTATCTGAAAGCGTAGTATTATTGTGCTTAGTCACTGACTGTAAATGAAAATAATTATATTGTCTACTCTCGGTACTTGTACTGACTGGATTGTTTTTATTTCTCTTCTCTTTGTCATCTATGTAACAGTTATTTGATGTTTAAAATACGCATACCTGGTTATATCGAAAAGAATTGTTATAACTATGTACACTCACGAAATGTATTAAACTTTTTAAAGTAAAGAAGCATAGGAAATATGCTTTTGAATTTATTCTAATGGCTAGGATTGAAAGTTGTAATTCGATCAACTTTACCTCCCAAATTTGTTGTTTGGAAAATATAATTATTTTTCCCTTACAGATACGCGGCTTAACACGTGATGCAACAAGTGAAAAAGCCCAAGCAGTAAAGCGGCTAAGCGATAATATTGAAATGGTCTCGTGCGATATCGGCAAGCCGGAAGATGTTCAAAGAGCATTCAAAGATTCATGGGCTGTTTTCGCTGTTACAGACTTTTGGGCGCAACCCCATCAACCTGAAGTTGAAATTCAACAAGGTCAAGCAATGTCAAATGCTGCTGCTAAGCTGCAAGTTCCGTACTTCATATTCAGTACCCTTGAAGACACTATGAAACTGAGCAGTGGAAAATAGTAAGTCTTCTTCTTATGAAGTAGTTACCTGCAGTATCTGTTTTAATATACTTTTAAGTGATGTGCCACATTTCGCACAGAAGGCTAAAATACGTGATTATATCAAGGAAAACCATCCGACGTTGAAAACAATTTATGTTGAGCCCGGATTCTACATGCAGAATTGGTTAAGTAGTCTCAAGCCAAAAAAATCGGCTGATGGTACAATGATTTTTGCGCTGCCTGTCGATGAAAAGACTACATTGCACATGGTCGATATTGAAGATACTGGCCCAATTATTACTGCAATTCTAAATGATCCAGAAAAATATGTAGGTCAAGATATTTGCATGTGTGGCGACGCTATTCAATTTAGCGATGTTCCTAAGATTTTTACCAAAGTTACTGGCGTCCCAGCTTCAGCTAAAACATTAACAGAAGCAGAATACCGATTGGGAATGCAGTCCGCACCAAAATTTATACAAGATGAATTCTTTGCTATGTTCCAATGGTTTCAAGAATATGGCTACTATGGTAAAGACAAAGACTGGACGACTGGGAAAAAATTAACAACATTAAATACATTTGAACAATGGTTGAAAAAGAACGGCTGGAAAGGTCAATAGTTGTTCAAGACGATATTTTACCGCTAGAAACAATATTTATTCAAAATATTCATTTTTTGTAGTTCCTAGCAGTATATCTGATTAAAGATTGAAATAAAATTTAACAGCTCTTAATGAATTAGAACGTATATAAGTATATGGTATCACACTCATCTTCATCATTACGTTCCATAGTTGTAATTTCTATCAGTAGAAGTAAGTAAAACGAGCCCAATATTAATTCCTAAAAAAAGAGTTTTCGAAACTGCCAATTTTGGCTTATAGTATACACAATAAATGCTATACATTGTTTAGATGCGTGTTCAAACTTACAATTATGATCTTGTCAGTTCTCAAAAAGTTTCACTCATATAAAGATTTCGATCAGCTATAAAAATATTTCTTTTGATAATGCCGTAAAACACCACAAATTAGAAAGTCGAAGTATTTATTTCTTGATTAAAGATCTACAGGACAAACATTTTTGTTTTCTTATGTATATTCATGATCACCGTGACTCGGGAATCGAAGAGAAAGAAAAGTCGTTTGAAGGCAACATTTTTATTTGTAAACTTTAATATTTTTTCTTTTTCTTTCTCCATTAAAATGCAAAGTCCAATAGAAATATGGCATCTGATATTTTATCACGTGTCCTTTTGGACGATTAAGCGAGATCATTCTCATATTGCAAATGTTTCTACAACCTTCTCATATTATATTTCTATTGACATGATATTTGACTTCATACATTATGCATACATAATTTCTTAAAATGTTTTCCTTATAGTATGTTTTTTGCTTTGATAAACAGATAGATAGATAGATAGAGTATCTATACATGTATATAGTTAAAAGACACGACTGCAGGTGGGTTCAATACAAAAAAATAAGAATGTCGAATGATTAAACACTAACATTGATTTAATGACTTTGGCTAGCTAAATAAGTACATGATGACCTGTTTTTGAAAGATTATGATGCGCGGTCTTCAATTGAATCTTTATGATTTCCAACTCGAATAGCAAGGATATGCGTCCAACTAAATCGTTTGTTTTCCTGACTGAAAATGCCGATTGTTTCAATGGTCAGGAACAAAAAAATTTAAAATGTTAAGAAATTTAAAAATTTTACTATCAACTTATTCTGAAATGTCAAGTCTTTATCTAATTTCTAAATAGGTGAAACTATTATAAAACATCTATATACAGAGAGAAAATATAAAGTTTTATAGTTCTTAAACATATAACTCTTTATTACTGTGGTAACATCTATAAAAGAATGTTTGGCCATTCGATTTATCGTCCAATTTTCTCTTTCTTTTCCTGCAAAGTCAAATACAAAAATAAAATTTTCATGTCTGTAATTAAATATGTTTGTCTTTCTCAGATAGAATGAAAAGTGTATAAAAAATAACATCGTAAAACTTTATGCTGTACTGATTTTCTCCGCTAATATTGCTTAACATCCACACTCACATCATCAACATAGTCAAAAATACGACTAGCCTCGCCTCGCCACGATGCTAGGCGAGTCTGGGATCTCTGATTAATGCATACATAAGCTCGTATTTAGTGCAAGAAAATTTAATAGATATTCGTACATATATGGTGGCATGAAAGCAATTATTTGGACTGATGTTTTGCAAGCATTGGTAATGTATACTGGTGTTTGTGTTGCTATTATTTATGGTAAGTTCATGTACCTGAAAGTCTCAAGTTTAATGATTTGAATCTTTTCTACTAGGTTTAATTCTGGTAGGTGGGTTCAAACAAGCATTTTCGATTGCTTCTCAAGGTGATCGTATTGAATTTGATAAGTAGGCTTATCAATATTCATTGCGTATCCATAGAAATTTTTCATGTTTTCGTGAATTTAGTTTGAGTGTCGATCCTCGAACACGTCACACAGTTTGGCCAATTTTATTTGGTAATTCGTTTAATGCCTTGCTGACCTATGGTTTCAATCAGATGCAAGTCCAACGTTATATGTGTGTTAAATCGACACGTGGTGCACAAACAACTATTTTTATCAATATAATCGGTGTTGCTTGTCTCATTCTTCTATCGGGTTTGATGGGTGTTATTCCCTATGTGTATTATTCTGGTTGTGATCCATATACTGCTGGGTATATTCAAAGTGTTGATCAAATATTTCCACATTTCATTATGGATGCATGAAGCCATACGAAGGGTATGCTAGGTTTATTTCTTGCTTGCGTATTTTCGGGTTCACTTTCAACCATTTCATCTGAACTTAATAGTTTGGCAGCAGTTATTATCGAAGATGTTTACAAAGGATTGATGAGACGAAAGATAAGCAGTGAACGGCAAGCCTTTGTATCAAAACTATTTTCAATTGTCGTAGGCATAGTCGTAATAATGCTCACCTACATAGTGAGCTATATAGGTTCAGTGAGAAACGCAGCCATATCACTTTCTGGTACCCTTTGTGGACTCATCATATGTGGATTTTTTCTTGGATCTTTTGTCCCACAAGCAAATCAACTAGATGGCTTGGCTGAATTTTTCACTAGTTTAGCGTTTTAAATGTGGATCTTTATCGGTGTACAATTAACGAAAAATCAAAAAAGCAATAATCGACTGCCATTATCAATAGCCAATTGCACAGGTACCAATGTAACAGAGTCGATGATTACAAACATGACAACAACAATCACAAACACAAAGTAAGCGACTATTTAATTACGCTATTCATTCAGTTAATTTAAAGAATCTTGAAGAATAGTCGAGTGGAAAGTGTTGTTCTATTTTTAGACCCAATCCATTGCTTGATCTTTATTCCGTGAGTCACATGTGGTATACACCGATTGCCGTTGGCATAGTATTAATCGTTGGCGTTCTAGTATCGTATCTCAGTCATCCGTTGAAATCAAATGAAATTGATTCTAAACTAATCATCTGAAAGAACGATATACGCATGCAGTTCTTGTTGTGGGTCAAAGCGATGGCGAAAAGCATCGGTTAGTGCTATCTCCAATAGCATCTCAAGCAAATTTGAGGTAACGTTTTTATGATACTTCTTCTAATCCAATAGCTTTCATTACTCTCTAGAAACCCAAAATTATAGAAATACCATTGACATTGCTACCAACTGCGTAACAACATATATTTCAAATTTTCCAACATAACGGTGCGGGTGTTTAGAACATAAATATTGATACTCCATACCCTTACCCATCATATACAAATATAATTTATTTACCTATTTATTAGCAAAATAAATATAAAGTACCACTCATATGGACCCTTACAATGATATTATATTGGGTGACCCAGGTTGAATAGCCCTCTCAATATTTTGGTGATATCTTTTTCAATTATCATTCTCTAGACTTCAACGCTTCCCTAAAAGATCCGCTATTCAATTCTCTACAAGACCTGCATCACAAGATTTTGTATTGAAAGTTAAGCAAAAACGTTTTAAGTAGAAACTTCGACAAGTGCAAAAGTACCAATTCTCACTACAATTTCAGAACAACCTAATGTATCGTTTTCATGCAAACCTACAGATAAAGAAAAGGAAGGGAAAGTGATTTTTGATTACTTTAAAATGTGCTATTACTTACCAAGTAGCCCAAAATTTGGTGAAGTCAAATTGAAGATTAGCTAAAGCAATCATTTAAGAAATTCACGGAAAATGGCTAAAATCAGATATTTTGCGCGAGATAAATCGAAGAAAGAAATCAAATGTCAATTCTTGCCGCTGAATCAGATACAACACTAATTGTCCATTATAATAAAACGTAGTCGAACCCAACAGATGCTATTCTGGTTTAATTATGCCTGTTATTCTAAGAGCATCGTAACTCCAAATTGAATGAGCTAAAGTTTCGAAAATTCGAATAAGATATGTTGAACATGCTACCATGATCAACGAGGAAATTTCCCAATTATGACTGATCGATACAGCTTTTCAGGGGCTACAAGATAATATCAAAATATTGAGAGGGCGTTTCTATCTGGACCACCTGATATTAAGTAAACTATTGAAAAGTGGAGAGAATGACCACTACAGATTTCTTAGCGAGTACGGATGTCGGTCTACATAATGATACAATAAATGCTCGCTGACAGTCTGTGTCCGCGCATCTCTTACTAGTAACATTGATAGTGGTCGTTGTGTTTATTCGTGTTCGGTCATTCATAGGAAGTTCTGATCACATGATGAAAAAAAACAGAAAATATCAGTTTGAGATATTTATTAATCAAAAAAAAATGTAGAACACCCGAGAGCATCGGATCAGAAAGGAGGCACGTTACAGATATTGTTGCTTGTAAAAATCGGAATATTCGTTTGACTAAATAAAACGTAAATGTTTCACATTCACATAGCAGTTGTACACTAATTTTCTACAGACACACAGGCACAACATTTAGATTGTTCCGTTATTCTCTGCTAATAGCTACTTTTTTGGTTTATATTTTCGTTTGCATGCTTTTTCAATCATCTTCTCTACTAATGTCCAATCGTAATCGCTCACTCGGGTGACGGCAATGAGATCATCATTTTTATCAAAATAAAGTGACTTCAAATTATATTCAGCTTGAGTACGTTTGATATTTGCATGTTGTTTACCAATAAATAGACCAATACCATTTTTTGGAAACGTAAAACGTTTACCATTTTCAGGTAGTTCATAGTAATGAGAGTTATTTTGGGATCGTGGATAAGCAGTTATAACTACACCACTTTTGCTTACAACCTTATCGACGTACGCATTGATGGAACTCCGCGATTGCAAGAGTTCTGCTGCAGGAATTTTCCGTTCTTTGGCTCGTTGAACAGCATGACGACTCATACGCAGCACATCAAGAGAAAAGTCACCATAATAAGGATCATTATACAACATTTGTTTTTTCATGAGCTTGGCCATGATTTTACGCAGAATATAAAGCTTCTGTATGCAAGAAAGAAGATGCAAAGATAATATATAAGTTTTGTGATCCGATTTATCTGGTGTTGGAGCTATGATCCTCTATAAAGGTAAATTTAAAAATAGATATAAAGGCAATGGTAGGAAACTGCATTCAGCAAACCATAGAACTAAACGTTAGAGGTCACACTCTGTCATAATTTATACGGAATTTTAATTTCATACTAGGCACAACTTATAAGATTAAGATCCAAAAATAAAAAAGTGAAAACTTTTTACCAAAGTGTACAATGTACACTTTGCTTTTCATACGCAAATGTACAACAGAGTGTACATCATAAGTAGCGAATGTTCTGGATATCTTGCTTTTGCTGTGTACGCTTGCTATTTGAAACACTGATCTTCTCTCTTATAGCACGACTCTAAACTGTAAAACCAAATAATAGAACGCTACACACTAGTACTATAAGCAGTTTTTGATGATTCTCCTGTAAAACGCTGCAAGTCAAAATGTCGAATAAAAAATTTCTACTATAAAAGATTCTTCTAGGAATGACACAAAAGATCTTCACTACTAGGCAAACATGACCGGGCGAGAATTTCCTTCATCTGAAAACTTTTTGGATGGCGAATTCAATTATTCTATTATATTTCATAGCTTGAAAATTACAAAATATCGATAGACAACCATTGCTATACTCACAGTAGAATTCATCAACACAGTCGATGCTGTTGTAGAATTCGTTGATGAAGTTGTGTTGGTTAGCTCCAGTGTAGTTGTTGTACTACTATTGTCTGTTACCATATATATTGTTGTGTTAGTGCTTCCAGTAGGTACAGTTGCGGTACTGGTACCATTATCGATTAATGAGGTTATTGTTGTAGTGCCATTGTTAAATACATTATAGCCGTTGCGGTGTTTGCATTGTCCATAGTTGATGAACTATCCTGTGCATCACGTTTTGATATTGATATCGTCATAAGTGCCATAAAAACAATGTTGACGATCATAATACTGAATGGAAATATCATTGTTGTTTCTTTTGAAAAAAACTAAACATGATATTATGAACAAGAAGCTAATAAAACTATTTAAGAAATAAAACTATTTAATAAAGAGTTTGAAACAAATTGAGTAAAGCAATCGTGACATTCCAGAAAAGTAAATGATGTTTTTGTCTTGTTAAGAATCTTAATTCACTGTTTAACGGTCAATTAGGTGGGCATGTGCGAAATTTTTTAATGCGAGAGCATAAAATTCTGTGCGTAATATTTAAAAAAATGATGAAAATATTCAGAAAATATGCTAAAATGCTCTGTAACCGAGCAAAATGCGATTATTTTTCATAATTTTCGCTTTCTGCTTTTCGGAAATGAATTTTCAAGTTGATTTTCTCAATCAGTTGATAGTAGATACTATTTTAAAGATAAATACTATCTTTCCGAAGATCGCCTTTAATAAAAGTTCGCTTAAAAAAATTTTAATTTTAGCATTAAACATTTAAAGAAAAAAGTATTTATGATAACAATCGTGTAGGAATATTGATTGAGAATAGAAAATCAATTTTTATTAATTAAAAGTTGGATGTTTTCTTTTAATATCTTCGTACCATAATAAAAACATGCTGTAAGCCATGCAATTCTACAGATTCTAAAGAATGTTGATTCGGGAAAAGCAATTGCATGAAATAGTAATGTAATTGGAGATAAATACTAAATACAGTATCGGTTTTATGGGGTAAGGTTATTTACTTTGCTGAAGTAAGAATAGCAAATTTTTAGAATACTCGAAAATTTTATATAAAATGGAAAGTTTATTAAAAAGAAAAGTATTTTTTCTATAAATGATACTTGCATTTATTTTTCAAATAGTTATTTTCGATATAGAAATACGAAGGCAATTTTGTCATGTAGGCAAGTATTCTGCCTCCCATTTTATAGGCAACTTTTAATGTACAATATTAAGATACGTCATCGGTATCTATTAAAAGCTAAGTAAAGGCATTCTATAATTACTGAAGCTTGACATAAAAGAAAAGAATACTTGGCAAAAATATTTGTATCAGAAATTCTTGTTTTTTTCAAAAACTCCTTTTATTTTTTGCTAGTACGTACAACAGTTTTATTAAGTACTCGTATGAAATTTGGTATGATGCGGTAAAGAAAGCTGAAGCATAGTATGTGAAGAGACAACATTGTAGGAAAAATAACCAACCAGAAATAAGATCACGTAAACAACGAAACTGAATACGACAGCAAAAAAGCAAAATGAACGCTTTCATATGAATGTCTTCATAAGTTTTTGAAAAATTTTCATCATATATCTTTAACGGCTAATGATAAAAAGATAATAACCATAAATAGCAGTGGCATATTTATCAATTCTTGTTGTACATTACCACGTGAAGGCTTTGTCGTGGTGCTGGTGGCCATAGTAACAGTAATAGTCGTGACGCTTGTCATAGCTTGCATCGAAGTGTCCGTGCCCGTTGGCCGTGTGCCAGACATTTGTGTTGTATCCGCAGTAACGTCTACACGAATATCACTCAACAACAACATAAACATGATCAAAGAAGCAACTATATTAACATGAATTCTTCGAGCCACCATTATGACCTTAACGAAGTAATGCTGAATTTGATCTTAAATATACTGAATAATGAGGATTAGACAAATATTTGATTGGTGACATAAATGCTTGTTTCAAGCGGAAAAATGATGTTCAGGTCAAAAATGCTTCAAAGCTAAACTTACGATATACACACTAAACAAAAAAACACTAACAGAAATATCACGTTCCCTCAATAACGTCAAACCACTGTAAAAATTAATTTGTAGCGGAAAAATCAAAAACTCAATGGGAAAAATAGTTTAGATAAATGAAACATAATTTTTCGGATAGAGAAAAATGCGTTCGTATGTAATTGAAATGAACGTAGAGGTATTCACGATAAGAGAAAAAAGAGTTTGCACGGTACTAAGGATGTTGGGAAAATTTACAGTCGGTTAGATTTTGGTTGACTTTGGTTAAAACAATGATGGGTAAATTTGCATGAAGATGGGATGCCGAAAATCATTCACGATATAAGTGAAAGTTTTCATAGTTTTGTGGTGATGCGTGACGAATTTCAAAGAGCTGATAAGAAATTTGGTTTCAATGAATCGTTGGGAAAGAAGGAGTTTGAAGGATGACAATGAAAATGAAAACTAGGCATATTTGGTGTTTGTAAAGTTCTGTATAGCATGGAATATGTTGTATATCCACGGATATCGTTTCTGAACAGTGACGACAAAAGTACTCGATATGAATTTAGTATACACACGCTGACTTATACTTATATAGTTTGTCTTCTGTTATAGACAGAACTGGAAAAGAATTCATTTTTGACCTGAACAGCATTTTTCCGTTTGAAATGAACATTTATCTCACCGATCGATTTTTTTGTCTATTGCTGAAAACAAAGAGTTAATGGTCAGAAGAAGTTGTTTTGGATATATATGAATATTACAAGAATAGGCATTTATAATACAAATAAAAATCTAATATGAAGATACAAACTCTTTATATACTTTTTGAGTCTTTTTAATACATGCTTGAATAACACTTAATCATAAACCATTTAAAACTTCATCGACAACATTTTCTAGTTCACATTGTGATTTAGAATTTTTGTTTGTATTATAAATGTCTATTCTTGTAATATTGATATACGTATATCCAAGAAAACTTATTCTGATCATTAACTCTGTGTTTTAGATCAAAAATACGATTTGCATTCATTTTTTCCGTGGTAATAAGATTGTGCTACTTTTTATGAAGTAAAATCGTGATTTTCACACGTAAGTGAAGTTAGTATCGTATTCGAGTAAAACCTATCGATTCTCTTGTGAGCTGATGTTCCAACGCGCATGCGCATGTTCCTAGTGAAATTTCATATGTTCTATCAAATGGTAATTTGAATTAACTAGATCTCGAAGCGTTCTCCTGTAATTTCGAAAAATCCAAAGAAATCCTGGAATTCCTTTTGTTGAATCTGTCAATATTCATTCCATGAAATATTTCAACTCTCACACTCGTGTATCAAACAGATCTCAACAAATGTCATCGAATTGTAAAATCAGATTTTTCGTCTCCCTGATAATGGTCCTAAAATCTCAAAATACTGTATTTTTCTATGAAATTCTAGCACCATATTCGATTAAAAGTTGCCCATATTCGTTAAAGGCCTTGCTATAAGCGCTCCACTCATGATATAAACACAAATCTAGGAGATCTATTTAATGATGTCCGCAGATTTTTCATAGCTCATAGTAGGATTTTTTAGGTTTCTTTGGCATTATTCTATCAGTGCTGAAGTATGATTTCAAGCTGCGGAAAATATGTGCTTTCCACTGGATAGAGTTTGTCGAGTTCCACTTGGAACATAGGTACGAGAATGGAAGATTCGTCGAAGTGAATATGAGCGCATTTAAAAAAAAAGACACCAGAATAGTAATATGACTATGGACGTTGGAAAATCAGCTCAAATGAGTATCCACAGGTTTTACTCGAATACGATGCTAAATTCACCTACACGATGGTCATTTAATACTTTTCACTCCGATAGTTTGTGTAAACTCTAATCTAAAAAATGCTACTATACTTTAAGCGAACAGCTAGTCATCGTAAACGACAGAAAAACGGCAACCGTTTCCTGAATCATTTACGGTCATCAGCTCTGGTCGTTTACGATAACAGTAGACGACTACAAAATGCGGTCGCCGTTTTTCACTGTGAGTGATAGGTATGCGGCCGTTTACGACTCAGGATGATCGACCTGGTATAAACATTGACTTTTTAAGTAACTTTAATGGATCTCAGAAAGAAAGTAAAATGTTAGTCGAGAGGATAAATGAATGGAATGAACGAATAGATGTTTCAGATTTGAGTTCAAAATGGTGCAAGGAAAGACCTGAAAACTTAAAGGATAATCTTATTTTCATATTATACAAATGCGAATGTTTAAGTGCACATATACAGGATACCGACCCCATCTTAAATACATACACCCCACAAATAATAGTTCTCACTGGAGTAGGTTCAATGATTCATAAACTACCCTACTTTCCTCAGTATTACTGGCATAGTCAAAAAGGGATAAACAGTTTCGGGAGAGTCACCTTTTTAATACATAATTAACTAAAATCTAAAGTAATTAATAGACACGTTAACTTTCTTATGATAGAACTAGCAGTAGCTCAATCAAATCTACTCTTAGGATCAGTATACGTTCCACATAAGGATTTACCTCCCTTAGAATTATTCGAAGTATGTAAGGATAGAGAATTTTTTCTTTTTGACGATTTTAACGCTAAACACACAGCATGGCTACGTAAATCAAATAGTAGTAATGGAGTAGAAAATAAAAAATGACTTGATAAAACAGGATATGAAGGCATCTTTCCACAAACAACCATATCCAAGCGCTCAGATGTTATCATAGATTTCGCGATTGGGTACACAAATGTAGGGTGGTCTTCCGAAGTATTAAACATAGGTACCCCCGACCTTTTTCAGTTCTTTTCTCTTCTCCAATAGTAGATGAAAAAATGTTTATTTATCAGAAAATAAATTTTACTCTTTTCACCTATTTCTTATCATGCGTCTTTCAATATTGGAATACGTGCGTATACAATATTGAAGAGCAACAATTCTTTATCCTTTTCTCAAACTTTCTTAAAGCACTCGGGGATAGAACTAGCACATATGAGATCAATAGAAAATATAGACCATCATGACCTCCACATCTACTTTCACTTGCCAAACAAGTAAATTATATGAGACATAAATATCGTAGAACGCGCTTTCTCATTTATCTTGAAGAATATAAACAATTAAAATGGCAATATCGTTGCGCTAGGACAACTTACGAACAAGAAAAACAAGAAAATCAATTTAAATATTTGGAAGATAGTAAAACCAACATTCCATCTTTACCTCCCATCTTTTAGAGGATTAAAAAACAACAGTGGTGAAATTATACGTGACAGTCAGAAAGTAGCTGATCACTTAGAAAATTATTTTGAGGAACATTTTTCGAAACCACTTCATGATTCTAGAAATAAAGAACACATCAAATACTTAAAAAAATATGAGCAAATAGTTCATCTGCCGAAAATGCCAATAGAGCCCATCGAAATAGCTGAGGTTTATAAACAATGGTGTAAGATGTCAGCAAAAAAAATCAACTGGCGCCTTCGGTATTTCAGCTGTCTTATTAAAAAATCTCCCAATTGAATACATGAGTATTTTCACAATTATGTTCAATAAATGTATATCAAAAGGAGAATTTTTAGAAGCCAGAAAAATAGCTAAGGTCATATGTCTATCAAAGGAAGGTATACAATATCCAACTGAAAATCATCTAAGACCAATATCATTATTCCCGAGCAGAAGTAAACTTTTTGAGAGATGCTTACATACAAAAATTCTTAAAGGATGTGAATCCCAAGGAATATATATATCGACGAACAGCCAGGCTTTACCCCTAATAGACGTCTACACACGCGTATTCTTACAATCTGCAAACACATAAGACTAACGATAGCAGCTCCAAATCGTCCCATACTTGAAATATTTGTAGATTTTATGACCGCTTTCGACAGAATGTGGCGCCCAGTTCTCATCTCAAACTTAAAAGAATTATATATACCACTAAACCTTGTACGTTTTATACACGAATGGGTAACAGGTCGTTCAATGAATATATAATACGGAGATGCTTTATCCAGAAAAATAGGAATTCATGTAGGAGCGCCTCAGGGCTGAGTATTATCAGCAACCTTATTCAAATTGCATCTACACTCTCTACCCAAAATCTTCGCACGTTTTAATTCACATTTATTTGCCGATGACTTGGCAATCTTGATAAAAGGATCTATTGAAAAAAGATTACCCATAAATATAACCCAACTAGAAGACCACGCTAAAATCCCTATGTCAGCCTTAGAAAATTTTTCCAAAGATAATCTATTACCAGTAAACACAAACAAAACAACAGTCATGCTATTTCATAATGCTGTGGCTCCTAGTTACCCAAATATATTTTTTGAAAATAGAAAACTCGAACTTGTATCCACGTTTAAATATTTAGGAATTGAAATAAGAACAAAACTAGGCTGGGGTGCAAATGTAAAATCACGAATAGCTAAAATAAGACATATTTACTGCGATCTCAGTCAGTTATATCATAATATACCAAGAAATAACATTAAAATTAGACGTTTGCTCTTTCTTACATGTGCCTTCTCCCATTTCATTTGGATTTTAATCTTATGGTTCTTTCTTACTGAAAATCAAAAAATAGAAATAAAACACGTTTACACATCAGGCCTCAAAATAGTATACTCGTTATGAGGTTGGGATGACCTAACTACTCACATATCATCGAGAGAAAAAACTTTAACTGACTACATATTCAGCTACTGGAAAAAACTGCTGAAACATTTAGATACACCTAGTGAAGCTTCTGAATGCAACGAAACATTTGAATCATATATGATCAATACCTCCCTGTGACGACAGCAACGTCACTGATCTTGTCTTGATGTTTGTTGTATCATGTATATTGTTTCTCCTCTGTGTTGTTCTCTCTTATTGCTTATTGTCGTGCTTGTTATTTTC
>CAJNYU010000855.1:0-10579 GCA_905331475.1 Rotaria socialis | reverse complement strand
TTTCAAGTATAAAATTCAAAGAATGAACAACTCATCTACCAGAATTTAATATCTTGACAAGTAGTTGAAATTTTTTTAGCGATTATACTACCGGGACTTCTTTTTTTTTGAATGTACTCACTTGACCTTTGTCAGTTTAAGGTTTTTCGGACTTTTTCGAACGCCATCTCGTAGAGAATGAAAAGTTGGGGGAACGAATTGGGAAATCCTCAGAAAGCTTCTACCGTTGTGTAGTTATGGACTGTTGATTATTGTATTTATTTGACTGTTTTAGGTTGGTTACGTTGTATTTTGGTTATCTTTTAGTTGTTGCTGTCTTCTGTGGTGTTAGTCATTCATTGAATTGCTCAAATGGGTATGGTTCATGTGGTGAAGGATATTTTTAGTTAGTGTATTTTTTTATTGGTGTCAATGATTGACGGTTTATGGTGGTGTTGCTGTCTATACTGAATGATGTTTTGATCATTAGTATGTTTTTTGTGATAAATCAATACAATTCTATTATGATCTGAATTCATGGGTAGATTGGTTTCTTAGTTTTACCTAATGGTGTACTTGTATGTTACCTTTATTTTGATTCTTATTTAATTCGTCTGAGAACCAACCTATTTTTGATGAGGAAACGTCCAATTTTGTACGTCAATCTTTTTGTACTAGTACTTTTTGCCTATAATCTTGTTCATTGATTAGGTACGACCCCGCCAGTTTAAGTTTGAGCAATAGCATTTGAAATATAAAACGTGTGTTTAGATACTGATTGTCGAAATTCAAGGTATTGGTTTTGTTTTTGAAATGAAGAATCTTAGCTTCGAATCTCTATTCATTTGGGTGTTTAACACATCCGGACTCGAATTGCTATTCATTCATTTCAAGTAGCTATGATTTAACTATATATTTAGTACATTGGAAGTAACTTGACAATTATTCTAACGTATGTTCATCATTTTAAATGTCTATCGTCGATTTGCTTTGTTTATATATGATTTTCGATGCAATAAGAAATCAATCATTAAAGTTGCAAATCTAAAAGAATTCGTCATATTTACTATACCGACTGATTCTTGATTAGATATTGATAGTGATAATGATGATATTGAAATAAAACAGGATCCGATAAATAAGTATTAGAGTACTTTGAACTATTTTACAAACAAATTTACTTTTGTATACTCATTTATACATTGATCAAGCAAAAAAGTAATTTTTGATAGGAAGCTCTAATATTATTCCATTTGAAAACGTTAAATACAAGCCATTAAGAAATCTTAAAGTTAAGATATTGCCTAGAAGTAATCAAAGATTAATTTCAAAGAATGATCAATGCCATTTATTTTATGTTCGATTCATTCAAATTAAAACATATCCTCTATTACCTGCTACGAACTAGATAGAGCTTAAAGAAACAAAATGACTGTAACTTTTAATATCAATTAATAATTAATTTGAATTCTTTGATTTTACGAAGTCATCGAGATTATATAATTATTTGTCATTTAAATATTAAGGTCTGCTCTAATTTCTTTAAAATTATGTTTTTTGCTTATTACGTTTAAGTTTTAACTGCTTCGAATTGCTTTTAATTTTGAATGAATTTCTACTTTATGTAATAATAATAGGCTCCAAAGATACCTGATGAGTCCCCTTGAGACAGGATGAAACGCGTCGTGTCGATCTTGGTTTTCTTAAAACTTTATTTCTTTGACTTCCATATCTTTAATTTGATTGGTTGTTGTCAATGACCACTACTCATTCACCGATTTATTTCTCAGTAATCATTTTCAATATATATACCTCGAACCGTGACACATAGATGTGTGATATTCGTATCACATGGAATTCTACTGCAATCGTTTGCAACATTAACCAGACGATGACACTTAAAGTCATGTGAAAACTCGCTCTGGTACTCTATATCACCACTGTCGGTGACAATTTTTAATATTTTTATGTCTAATGCCATGAAAGATTAAGTCTAACAATGTATACAACTAAACCGTCTGACGAAATCCTTAAGCAAGGTCGAAATGCGTCGTGTGATGCTCTCAATCTCAAAATCTTCTATAATAAGGTCGATAGTCTAGATAGTAGTTAGAATCTTTAAAAATAAATACACACCCTATTAGTATTTAAGAATTCTCTGTTTTTATATATTAAAAATAGAAGGAATTTTTTCTTTTGAATTTTTTCCTTTTAATTTAATATATTATACAGTGCTTAGACTACCTGATGAGACCCTTTAGCAAGGTCGATAATCTAGATAGTAGTTAGAATCTTTAAAAACTAATACAAACCCTTCTATTACATTATTGTCATTTTATTTAATATAATTTATCAATTTTTGTAAATTCTTGAAGATTCTATAATTTTTTTTGAATTTTCTTTCGAGAATAATTCAGAATAATTTAAGCCTTCTGATGAGACCCTTTAGCAAGGTCGAAATCTGGACCATGGTATACTTGACGAAATCATTAATAAAATGATATTTATCGATATTCCATTAGGTTTATTTTAATCTCTTGGATATACTGTATAGATTATTATACTTTGTTTAAGATTTCATTTAATTTTGAAATCATTCGAACAAGTGAAGAAGAGTCAATGCCATCTGATGAGACCCTTAAGCAAGATCGAAACGCGTCATGGCTGCCTATATCACACCTACACCCACCCTTATGTAATAATAATAGGCTACCAAAGATATCTGATGAGTCCCTTAAGAAAGGACGAAGCGCGTCGTGTCGATCTTCGTTTTCTTAAAACTTTATTGCTTTAAATTATGAAAATACGACCGAAGACTGGTTAGATGATTTACCATCGTACTTTTCACATGATACACTTTAGTTACGATATGCTCACGATGTGAATACAGCAAATTCAAGTTGAAAATACGGTCGTAAATCATCGACCAGGATTACAATAAAAAACGGATGGTACACGGTACTTTATGGTTCGTAAACGGTTGTAATCGACATAGTTACGATCGTTTACAGTCCGTATCCGGCGACCATATTCTCTTTCCTGAGTATATTCATCAACAATATAAAACATGTTTTTTCTCATTCTGTCTTTTGCTATCACCGAGATGGAAGTTATCGTACGTATCATGTCCATGAGAGCAGTGTGAAAGCATGAATGCACCTATAAGTGAAGCGTTTTTAATAGTCTCGGAAGAAAAGAATATGTTCATTCAAATCTTGCCAAGTTCAAATATTAGAGTTAATTCCGTATTTCTCACTTTTTTAGATTTACACAGATCGATTTTCTGAAACAATGGCTGAAATTCATTCTGGACGACCGAATGATGGTGTCGGTATCATCATTCTAGGTAATTCCGGATCAGGCAAAAGTTTCCTTTGTAATATCCTGCTTGATGAGATGCGGTTCAGAAGCGAGTATGATCCAAACGCGGTTACAGTAAAAACAGAACGGGCAGAAATCAAAATGGGCGAAATGACATTTTCAATATTCAATATTCCAGGCTTGATCGAATCGGATCAACAACGGATCGATCAAAACAAGAAAGAAATCGAGAAGGCGTTTCAAATGTGTCCATACTCGATCGTGATTTATGTATGGACACCAAATAGTGGCGGACGAGTGGTAGCTGATGATGGTATTGGTTTTTCGGCTCTACACAAGGCTTATCAATTTCCATCTACATCAATAATTTATGTTATCAATAACGTACTAAGCAATCGCAAACGCAGTTTTGATGTTGACTTTCTTGTGCAGATTAAAGAAGCTCTTACAGTAAACCAATTAACTCTTACACCGGACGACTCAGTATTTGTCGAAAAGATCAATTTCGATGACAAGCAAGAGAGACAGACTATGCGGAAAAAAATTATTAACTGTATCGCGATACATTCTCCGGCAATACAAGAGAAAAAAGCCGATATTATTCTCGAGACAGCTCAATTAAGAGAACTACGTGAAAAATTTAAACGTCATCAAGCCGAAGCTGAAAAAGATCAGAAGAAGTATAAAAGCGAACTCGAAGAAATGAGATTAAAACTGGAGAGAGTTGAGGCTATTCGCACACCAGATACTTTCATGGGCGCCCTATACTCTGGTGCCCAAAGTGGTGCTTATGCAGCTGGTGTTGCATTGGGTGCTGTAACTGCACCTCTTCTGGCTCCTGGCTACCATTTGGCTAAGGCACTAGACGAGTGGTGGCATTCGTAGGAACGTGTCGAGACCAGTTCCATCCTCGGTTGGGGGACTTATCAACTCACTTCCTTCTGTAATTCTGGAAATGTTGAAAAAATAAAATTTTCTTAATAGATGAGTTTTCGGAATAGATCACAAAAGATGCAGTAGCTACCACGACGTGTTTCCACTTGGCTAAAGGTTTCTTCAGAACTAGCAGCCATGATGTTAACATTTCACTCGAGCAACCAAGATCTTCAGATGGTCATGTTAAAATTTAACTAAATAAATCAATAGAATGAATATAATAGTTGATAATAAATTGAAAGTACGACACGATTCCGATTTCAACCTTGATCAAGCGTCAATCATCAGGTGTTTTAACATTTTGTTAGTCTGTAAATAAGTTATTGATCCTACTTGAAATACATATGGTCGTAGCTCGAATGGTGATGTTCTTAAATATATATATTATCGAAATCGTAGTGGTACAAATCGGCACTTGTATTTGTTGTTGTTGTTGAAATCTAGAAAAGGCATTATCTTGTTTAACTACAGTAATTCAGAGTTTATAGAACATATATTGTTACTAAGACGAAAGAAAGTCTTCCTTGTTGTTGACTTTTATTTATATGACTTTCTATAATTTTTGTGATTGAATTTAAATGCAGTAACATATATTTATTCCGAATTTACCTGATGAGTCCCTTACACAAGGACGAAACGCGTCGTAAGTAGCTCCGAATAGTCTCTTATATATTCACACCCATACTCTAACAACTCTTTCTGCACTATATATTATATGAAATGAAGAATATTTTGTTTTATATATATATATATATATATATATATACATACATCTCTAACTCTAAAGAGTACTATCTTTTAAAAGATACGAAACGCGTCGGTGAAATTAAACTCTGCATTTCTTTTTATTCATATTTTTTGAATTTTATTTTCGATTACAATTGATTGCTAAAAATTAAAGGTTGAGACTAGCAGATTGATTTATCTTTTCTCTACAAGATAGGTCCGTCTGCTTTTCATTGATTTACGACATTATATTGTTAGAGAGCTCTATACACATTCATCCTCGAGATATGATCACGGTGATCATGTTATATTTGAATACCATTCTTCGAGCTTTTTTTCCGTTTCACCTCTGCCCCGCCTCTATCCCATGGTAGCTAATTTGATCACGTCACCTTGAATTCAACTATGTAGACCCCCTTCTGTCCCATCTTCAAAATTTTTTTTTAAAGATTTCGATGTTTTTTCTTTTCAATATATTTCTGTCTATTATTATTATCATCGAGATAGATAAATATGATTTGGTTTTAGTCTTATCAACTTTGGTACAGTTCTACATAAAATTTACTTCTGAAAATTGAACAAAATAAAAAGAATGGGTTTCTATTTTATAAGATTGACTTTGTAGTGCTAGGGAGAAGGATATGTTTTGACTCAGAGAAAAATCAACTAAAGTTTATTCTTATTTGCTCATTTGTTCATGAGGAAATGGCAGTAGTCTAAAACAATCAAGTAAGGAATCATATTATTTCCAACTGATGCTTGCTTAACTCTTTGTTCTTTTTTCTTTCCTTTCTTTCTCGTGTCACTGATGAATGATAATTCAGTATACATAACCTCTAAAATCTTTCAGTAAACAGGAATACTCTTTGATTTTTCTCTTCTTCAACTTAACAAATTCATTTGCTTTTAATATATGGTCTAAGACCTTTATCAATATAAATTTGTAATTCATGGACTAATGAATAGAAAACCAAAGCGATGATTGATTGAGTTAATGTAAACTAGAAGATTAAAATAATGACTATATTTTTAATAGTTTAAATATTCTATACATTATCTATATTGTTCGCTCTATTGATATTTTTCTATAGTATATAACATTTCTCTCGAATAATTCTACAATTTTACATATACTTCTAGGTATAAGTATTTATTATGAATAAAAATATTCATATAGAAAATACAACAACTCCCGAGACAGAAACTCGTATTGAACAAGGACAAACGGACCAAATGAAGAAAAAAAAATGTCGTGGTGATCGAAAAAGACAACGTTATCGACGACAACTTTATAATCAAGGTTTGGGCTCAACTATAGTAGAAAAATTAATTCAGGAAAAATTTCCTTCTCAAATACAAGAGTCTCAACAACAGCAAGATAAAGTGAGTTTAAAAAAATGTGTTCTACAAAATATAAGAGAACTCCTACTCATCCTTCATTCAGATAAAAAACTCACAAATACAAAATATTCATGATGGTGATGATGATGATGATATTATGGAAATGGGAATCAAAAGAAAAAGAATGTTGTTAACACCAACACCAACAACAGAAGCAATAACAATACTTGATAAACCATTAAGTCAATTATCCATATCACAAGGAGATCCTAAGAAGGTCAAAGCAACAACAAAAACAACACTTGAAAACACATTAATACTTGATGAATCTCTTAGTCAATTATCAATATCACAAGAAAATGCTAATAAAACTGTAACAACAGTAGAAAAACCAGCCACTAAAAAGAATCAAGTGAACAATGGCATTAAGGAGTCACCAATGTCACATTTAGAAAATTTTAAACCACGCTATTTAAAAGTATCTGATCTAGTATTTAAACGAATATTATCCGATGCAATTGAAAATGGTTTCAAATTCGTTGAATGTTTGAATAGTCCAGAAAAACTTCATATTGTTCGTGAAATTACTGAAATTACAAATAATTTATATTTTAAAGATTTTCAAGCAAAATTATGGCAAGAATATTATAATATAAGTTCCAAAGATAACAATTGGGAATCGAAAATAACGAAACGATTTGCTCGTCAGCACAATACATGTCGAATGTATAGACCACAAAGATCTTATATTCAAGAACGTCAAGCAACAATTGCGCATCAAAAAGAACGAATAGGAAATCAATTACAAGAATATTTAACAAAATTATTAAATAATATAGAACAATGGCAACCATCCATCGATGGAACATTATTATCACATGCAATTAATGAATGTGTTCGACATAGTCAACATCGATTAAAGGAAGAATTTGAATATAAAAAAGAAATGTTAACATTAGATTGGACTGATCATCGGTTACTTGTAAAATTTTATGAATTAAAGCCCAATGAGGAATTAATTCAATTAGCTCAAAATATTTGGCAAGTAACAGCGGACGAATTAAAAACAAAAGAACAAGAAGAAATACTTCAACAACGGATTTATTTAAAACGATTACCAGCCAAAACAGATCAAATGATAAATGAATTAGTTAATGATAATCAAATAACACTTTCTAATCCTTTTCTTGATACAGATCAACGAGCTAGTTTTGCATCACGTTGTTCAAAGACAATTATACAATGTAAGTTTAATTTAATGATCATAGAATTGGATGAATTTACAATTGTTACACATCGTTATGATCTAACATTAAGTAATTTAAAAGAAAAATTATTCAATCTACATAAAGAAAATCCACACATTTATACAACTTTATCAATGAATATTATTGAAGAACGCCGACAAGCAATGATACAACGAGCTGTTCGAATACGTCAACATAAATTGAAGACTTTTTTCGATCAAGCTCCGGCGGTGAACGGCAACTAATTCAAAAAAATCACTGTCGGAGCAAAATATTTATCTATACAAAAATAAGTAGTTCATTACCATTTATTGGAACGAATATAAATTTAAATTTCGGATATATGAATATTTTAATCTATGGTCGTAAATATATAATACCATGTCAAAGTCGATTTTCTCGTCAATCAATGGACGAAATTGCTAAAAGTGAATATGAGGCAACATCGGATACGACTAAAAAAAGTCTTGGTAGTAATCAAATGTCAATTACTGATGAACGAGCAAACAAAGCTTTTCCAGAATTAGAACAAACTATTAAGGATATACATTCTAAGCCATTACCATCAAAATTATATCGACGTGCTCGACGTGAACAGAGAACAGTCAAACGCCTTCAAAAATTGCTACATACTCGATCTGATATTATTGTACGTCGAGTAGATAAAGGCGAAGGATTTTATATTGGTAATGCGGCTACAATGGACGATAAAACAGAAGAATATATGAATAAAACAGAAGCTTATCAAGAATTACCTACAGATCATTATCATCTAGTTGATATTTTACGTTCAACAGAAGCTGTACTCGATTATTTAGTCAAGAAAAAAGCAATTACAAAAAGTCAACGTGATAAACTTCTACCAAATGTCGACAAAATGGAATTAGCTTATTTATATGCATTACCTAAAGTACACAAGGTAACATTAGTTTAGAAGCGTTTTTCTATTTTTCTAATTTGTTTTTGATGATATATTCACCTTTATATTTCATTTTAGCCTGGCATACCAATACGGCCTATCGTTTCTGGACTACATGGTCCCGCCAGTTTAGTTTCAAAATTTTTAAATAACCTTTTAGCACCGA
Organism: Rotaria socialis; assembly: GCA_905331475.1. Classification (NCBI taxonomy): domain Eukaryota; kingdom Metazoa; phylum Rotifera; class Eurotatoria; order Philodinida; family Philodinidae; genus Rotaria; species Rotaria socialis. Next base: position 1,944 of record CAJNYU010000855.1, on the reverse strand, counting down.
TATATTTACAGGTTGCTCGTGAAACTACATTTACTAATAGTATTGACGTCGTTCGAAAATTACAACAATATGTGGCCAATGGTTATTTGAAACCCACAACAAAATTTATTACAGCAGATGTTGAAAATCTTTATACCATGATACCACGTGAAGGTGGCCTCAATGCATTAATAAGATTTCTTGATAAATATGCCAAATATCGTAAGATAGGTCCATTTACAATAGATATGATTTTGAAAATGGCTCGACTAATTTTGGATACAAATTATTTTGTATATAAAAATAAGTATTATAAACAAACACGTGGTGGAGCAATGGGCTCAGCATTTACACAAGTCTTTGCCAATATCTATATGTTAGAATGGGAACAAGATTTAATAAAACACCAAGCATCGAAAAATGAAATCTACGGACGGTTTGTTTTATACTTGCTTAAAATATAAATAAAAATCTATCTATTTTTCACATTAGATACATCGATGATATCTTTATGACAACGAATATCTCATTTGACGAAATTACAAAAGAACTCGAAAAAGCCCAACAGAAAGATTTAAACATTAAAATAAATCCTAACATGCAAGAATCTGTTCAATTTCTCGAAATTACTATCAAGAATGACAATGGGAAATTAAAAACTTCGATCTATCATAAACCAAGTGCCGATCCATATTACTTACCATATACATCCGATCATCCACATAGCATTCATCGCAATATTCCATACAATGCATTATTGCGTACAGCACGTCTCTGTTCAAATCTCCATGATTTTCATCTAGAGCGGCTACGTATTCTTGTATCATTGCTATTGAATAATTATCCACCAGCATTTATTAGGAATCAATTTCTTCGATTCTTTCAAGTGAATAAAGCTGATACACTCATAAAACGATTCGATGACCAACTTTATCAGCAACTGCATCAAAAACTACTTCATCAACCAACAAAGCGTGAAATCGGAAAAAACGCAATAAAAAAAGATCCAATATTATTTCCACCAGTTCTACAAACAAAAGCGTGGAACTCAAAGGTAATGTATCTGCGATATCCCTTTGAAATGGGACCAAATACGACATTTCCTCGTCAATTTTTCGAATGGTGGAAGAAACATTATCAATATCAAGGATCACCCGCAAACCGCATACAAATCAGAGTAGTTCCTAAAACCAACGATTCATTACAAAATTTCTTAATCCATGCAAAGCCTACAAAAGCGATTCTTAAAGGAATACAGCAGAGCAAACAATAGAAACGAGCAAAGACTTTTCATTTTATCATTGTCTAACTTTAATTTAAAATGAATCATCTCCACTTTGTTTCAAAATAAAACATCAAAATGAAATTTATTCATCAATGCCCACTGCCTACTATATGTGAACAACAGGATAAATGGATTTCTTAAATTTCAGATAATCCACTAATACCAAAAAACAAGAATTGGACACCGCAACTAAACTTCGTACATGGCACACTTTACACATCGAATATATCGTCTACATCAATTCACGGCTCACACATGATCGTCAAAAAAAATACTTTCAAACAAATAAATTGCTAGGTGAGTTACATCAGTCAGGAGTCCTGCACTCAAGCTCATTCTCATAGTCACTAACACATACACAAGGGTGAAAGAGATACTTTGCCACTGATGAAACAAATTTAATTTATATTTCCAAAACGAATTCGATTAAGAATTACAAAAAAAAATTTAACTTATACTTCAAAAAAACAAATTGGCGTCTACTCAACTTCGTCAAAAATTTTCTCGCGTTTCCATTTATGTGAGAATAGGTTTAGAAATATTCATCACAAGTCCCTTCACAAAGATCGAAACGCGTCGTGTGATGCTTTGAATTTCAACTATATATATTTCTTATAAAGTTGTTATTTAATTACGTTTTGAATCTTAACTGCCTCATGAATTTGAGTGAGTTTTGATTT
>CAJNYU010000854.1:0-33649 GCA_905331475.1 Rotaria socialis | reverse complement strand
TACAACTAAATTGGAGAAAAAAAGGATTAGCAGTTGAAACGAAAAAATTATTATTATTATTATATAAAATTAAAATATTAAACAATTGGGGTAAAAGGGTGAGGCAACGCAAAAAAGATGAAACTATACTTACCTGTGATGTTGATAATTGTATCGACAATTGCAAGCTAAAATAGTTAAAAAATAAAACATACATATTATAATATTATAAGGGAAGAAGAAGAAGAAGAAGAAGAAAGGGGAATGCTATTTTACCGTTGAAAATTGTGACTATTTTATAGTCACTTTTTGGGTGAATCGACATATTCAATTGATATTAGCTATCAATTGAATATTCGATGATTGATCAACGTTGCGATAGTACTACAATTAGTAGTCATCGTCGAGTTAAATTAATTATGTTTTATCGAAACATATTGATCGTTTGTGTTTCATCTGCATCTGTGCAGAATGAAACAGTCACAATCGCAATTGATCAAGAAACAAAAAGTCACATGACAGTCGATATAGTTTCGATTAAACTTTTTTCGTCTGTATTGAATATATTTATGAGTTCATGAAAAGTATTTCAAATTAGCAAGTTTATTTTTGAAATGACTCATTTTTTTTTCATTGTGAAAAATGATATTTTCTATTTTTTATTCATTTACTGTTTTCTTCCCATTATGATATCTCAGTGTCGGAAGGCAAGTCGTCCGAAACAGGGTATAGATGAACGAGTAGATTCTTGAATAAGTTTGTTGATTCACTAGGAAAATTTTCTTTTATTCGTAAATTTTTGATTATTCAGTGTCATTTAACATAGAAGAGACAAAACTGTATGACATTAGTCTCTTATTCTCATGATCTGGATTTGAATCAATTAGTTGATTTTCAATACTATCATTAAATTTAGCTATTTTTGTTTTCTCTTTAGGGTTTTTTTTGGTAAATCTTCTTCAAATTATTTTACTAAATCTAGACAATGTACATTAATTTTATCTTCCACAATATTATCCAAAAGATACTACTCTAGTTGAGAATACGTATGAACTTGTTATTGCATGTAATCACTGGCTCGTTCTTTTAAAATAAAACTCCTTTAAATGATTAATTAAATTGAAAAATCACTGAAACATAATGAGTCGATAATTTTATTAAATCTTATTGAAATATATTCATTGTTTTCTTGCAGTAGAAACTGTATTTACAGTAGGAATTGATGAAATGCTTTTCGTTTTATCATTATGTCTTAAAAATACGACAGAATAAGCTACAAGTTAAGCTTAGAGTATTGCTTTCAATAAATATATTTGACAATAATAACCAATAGTAGTCGATGTAATTTACTGTATATGAGATTGGTAGTGTTCTAAGTTCCGCACTGAATTGAATTACGTATTGTAATATTGAGTATATTGTTTCGCTCTAACTGAACTCGATTGAAAAACAGTTACTTGAATCTAAATTTTACAGTTATATTTTTAAACGAATCACGTTTCCAACTAAAAACAAAGCATGAAAAAACTATGATTCAAAGTGCAAAAAGAACACTATTCATAGAAAAATCAGTTGCATAACCCATGTAAAAAAATCTTATCCAAAAAATTGACTATCAAGTACTTTCAATAGTACGTTTCATTCTTTTGGACTAAAAAGTACTGACAAGTACTTTTGAAAGCAAGAAAAAGTGTGATAAAGTACTATAGAAAGTGGAAAAATTATCAAAAAGTACTATAAAAAGTGAAATATAGTAAGAAAAATTACTTTATTACTATTAAAAGTGATTAAAAGTGACTTTTCGTTCACTTTGTTTTTACATGTGAACATGAAGAAATATTTATTCTAGCTATTAATTATTGAACAGGGTAATCATAGTTTATCGAGAAAAATCTTCGAGAAAATCGAGTAAGAATGAATGAATTGTTCACTAGATAAAAAAACGCATGTGATCTATGGACAATCGGTAAAAGAATCGAATTGGCTTAGTAATTAAGAAGGATTTCCTCTTATAAATAATACTGAAGAAAAATTATTAATTTTTATTCAAACGATTATCGTTACATATTTCTCAGTGTTAGAGGTGTGGAGCGGTTCATAATTGAACAAAATGATGATTCATGGAAGGATTTTAGTATTGTACACTTCAACAAAAATAGATAGACAGTATACAGAGCATTTCAATTATGCATATCATACTACTAGAGAGATATCATTAACTGAAGCAATTTACCTTTGTTATGACTCTCTAAGCACTGAAAATATCGAAGTAAATATCATATGATTTTTAGCAGCTACCAATTTATGATATCCAATGGTTCATCATTGAAATACGATGCAAATAAACACCAACGTCTAGTAGTCTAGAACGATGTTCGATATGTCTTTAACGGTTTGGCATACTTAACAGTTCGATTATTTAATTCGTGCATCATTATTTTTCACTGATAATTACATGCTGAAAGACAAAATCGGAGTGATATATTAATTCACAATGTCAATTAAATTTTTTTTAATATAGAAAGGGTAGAATGAGCATTCGCAATTTCATTAGTTTACTATCCTTAGTTCAAATGAGTAACATTTTATTCGGTTTCTGTAAATGCTCTTTTGACGTCTTTTATGAATGAACTCGAAAGATTGCTTAATACAAACCTACCTTGAGGTAAATGTTCTCTACGGATCTTATACATGTTGCGATGAAGAAAATGTGCAGGTTGATCGCAAAATCGACTTTCCAGAGCAACAATTTCGTTTATAAATGAAAATAAATTGGTAATGTTGAATAAAAAACATTCACGTAACAAAAAACTCGACTGTTGATGTGCACTGATGTATGAAGTTAACAGACTCAATGTTTCATTCACATGAAGGAACAACAACATGGCTTTTTATAATCACCAGAAAAAGAAAAAAAAAGTCATTTGAATTTTTCTGATCCGAAATCACTACTATTGTACAGATAATTTTAATCAATCAGTTTGTTGACTATAATCATATAAACCTTTACAACGTCGAGCACTAAGTTAACTACGTTGAGTATCTAGTGAAACAATGCGTGCTATGGGAATTGAGGATTTTATTGACCATTCAATAATAATGACACGGATATATCCAGGTCGTGGATCAATGGATTGATTAAACTAAATGATCAAATAAAAATTTCGAATGTTAATTCAAATATATATATATAACTGCACATGAATTATTGGATGATAAAATTGTGTTGTTTGAACAGCCGATGTGTTTCACTAGAATAAATTCTCGAAATAGCTGTTTAAAACGATACGGAATACGAATCAAAGCTACTTGTTATAAACAATGCCACACTGAGAGTAAATAGTATGTTGTATATTTAAATACTCTCATAAGCATGATTTTATTACTATCACGAATTTTCTCACTATCAATTGAAAGAACGACTACACGAGATTTATCATAAACATGTATTATTTGTAGTTCCACTGTAGCAAGTAAACCTAGGTCAGCAAATCCCAAAGGAACGTTCTTTTGTAAAGCAAATTCACTCATTTGAATATCATCGTCAGTATCTCTATACTGAACCTAATATCTTGATTCAATGAACATTTATAAATAATACGAATACTTTTCTCCTCTAAACATTGCAGGGATGGGCAAGTCAAGTATTTTCTCGAGTCGAGTCAAATTATTTTTAGCAGGCTTTTTTCCATTTTATTAAATATAAAAGACTTTAAACAACAATTTGTCATTCCACAATATCTATAAACAACTATTTCAGATTGAACAAAAAAATATAATATTAAAATCAGCTCTTTTTTTTATATAGTTCCATATTACGAAAAAAAAGGATTTTTTAAAACAATAACTTAATTTAAATCTTACAAAAAAAGGATTTATTTACACTCAAATTAATGTCTTATTGCATCTCAAAGATATTAAAATACAGATATTATTTTCTGTAAAACGCGAACGATTCGGTCTCTCATTAGAAAACTACTTCGAGAAAAGACACGTTCAATTGGTGCAGATGTAGCAGGCACACACATAATTTTTCTAGCAAGCTTTTTAAGGCAGGTATATGAATTTTCTCTTTTGAAAATGAGATCGCTAGTTAACTTTTCTTCTTGGAGAAAGTAATCAATCTCTTCTGAAGCTGAATTCGGAGTTAAGTTATCAACTTTTGCTTTTTTGTTTAAATCAAATTGTAACGTTGAAAATAAGCATTTTTTATTTTCATTGATAAACACGTGCATCCTTCAAAACAATCCAAAACAAAACAAGGAGAAAAAAATTGCATTCAATACTCTCTTAAGACGATCTTTTTCTGAGCATATAAATACATAGATATAGAAAAAAACCTCTTGGAAATTCTTTCTAATGAAATATATTCGATTAGAACGAAAGTTGTGAACACATGCGTGCTTAATTTTATAAAATGAAATTCTTTTTTAATGAAAAAGTAACTCTTTCGAATAAATGACTCGACTGACTCGAGTCAAACAGGAGAGTCATCGCTTCTAAATTCTTGAGTCCGAGTCGAGTCCAAGCCATTCAAAAAATGCGACTCGGACTCGCCCATCCATGAAACATTGGGCTTCCATAAGTGATGTACTAGTCTGAATTAAAAGAGTTTGAATTCACATTTCCTCCTCCACCATCTGAACGTCAACTGTTCACATTGTAGAAGGGCTGCCATATTTTATTTTTAAAATGGGGTTTCTGAAAGTTTGAATGGGGTACATTTCTTTTCAGAATGGGGTACATCAATGGGGTACATCATTTTTCTTCTGAAACAAACGATTTACTCAAGAAAATTATTGATATAAAAATTCTTTTATAGAAAACAACATAGTATTTCACTATTTCTACAATAAGATCAAGTTTATTGTTCATTTTATAAAAACAATGTTTATATTTAAATTTAAATGAAAGTTAAAGACCAGAAAAAAGTTAATTAATGAAAAATACAAAATTTTACATTTATAGATATTTACTATTTAATCAAATAGAACACCGTCTTTTCCTATAGCTATATTTTTCAGCACTTCTAGCAGCTTTCATTAATTCTGGTTGATTTTGTGCAAATGTAAAAAATTCATTACATTTCATTTGAGAATTTAAACGTGTTAAACTAGCGAAAAAACAGCTTATTTTCATAAGAAGGTTACTTTATCACTTCTTGCACTCAAAGATTTAAATGGGGTACAAATATGTACCCCTGGGGTACAAAATGCGCAAATGGGGTACTGTACCCCACAAGGGGATACATATGGCAGCCCTGACTCAAATATAACGGATGGCTTGTAGTCGATTACGGGAGTTCACGTCTTTTCCATGTTAGTAAAGATGGACAAGTAAAGGCAAACCGTTCATACAAACCGAGAATTAACAATGGTGTTTTATTTAGTACGAATATATTAGTAATCAAAACTTTAGATAACGCCAATTGTTACAGAATATAATAATAGAATCATACTATTGTAAATAAAAGTAAATAGATCTATAGTTTATATTAATGATTATAATAAATATCTCGTCAAATCGTTGAAAAATAATTTTTTCTTCTGTACACGTTTTTAGGATGTGTGAATATGGGTTCAGAGCAGTCTTATACCTACAAATAAGTTAAAATCACAGTCATAATCTCGGCAGCCTTGATTTTAACTGAGAGTTATGTTGATTTCAACGTGTGTATCAATATGAGTTCTAGATGTCAGTGAGACATTCATTTTTCAAACACTTACACTACCGACGATTATTTCAAAAACACTAAAGTTGCAACAAAAAGAGGAAATGCCGTTATTTAGACTGCAACAGTTGAGATAAAAACTAACAAATACAAATTGTTTAAGATAAAGTAAAACACAATTCGTTAGAAATATTAACCCAGGACGAGCATTACAGCGAACGTAAACGGTCGTTTACGACGTCGTATACGGCAGTTTACCGTCGTATACAGTGCCAATTACGATCGTATACCATCGTATTTAGTCGTATTACTTGACGTCAGAATTACGACCGTATGTTGTCGTGTCGTATACGACTAAATTACGACATCTTACGATCATTGTTTACGATCGTAATCGATTGATATTCTTTTACTACTTTTTCATGATGCTGCCGTAGAAAAAAATAAATATCGATTTCTTGTTAGGTTTCGACTATTTTTTCAATAGTTTACTATAATTTTATTTTGACATCATGCTAAACGTGCAAAAGCAATATTTCAAACCAAAATATACAATTAAAATTACAAAAAGTTTTTTTTTCAATCTAATTGAATATTTCATCAATATCTGATTGACTTGTATCTTTTGCTTGTGATTTCAATGATTGACGAGCTAATTTGAGCTCATCACGTCGACGTTCTTCAATTAAAAAATCTGTTAGTTTTCTTCGTAATAATGTTCGATAAAATTGACCAAAATTAACCGAACTTAATTTGAACTTGTATCGCATGGCATCTGTATAAAAATGAAGTAATCATCAAAAAAAAAAAATAATATTCAACTACCTGTAAACTTCTTAAACCGTACTTTATCGAGCGGTTTTCTTGACAAATGTGTTCTACCTGGTGGTAAAATGGATGTTCGTAATTCTTCTTTGGTATATAGAATAAGTAATATATTACGAGCATAATCACCATAATCGGTGCCCAAAACCCCAAGAAGATCAGTGGAGTCATGCATCTAAATTGCGATAGAAACGTATACTAACAACGTTATTCTTGATAAATGAAAAAGCTTACTAGTTTATCCGGAAACTTCTCACCTGTTTTGTCCACATAAGGCTCAATGGCAAACCGATTCTAAAAAACGCATGAATAGCACAATAAAAAAAATTATATATCATTATTAAAGGATTGTTTTTTACTGAAAACCTTTTTAAATTATATCGAGAAAAAAGAAAAATGTTCGTGATCAATAATGATTCGTTGAAGTTTTTCACAAAAAATGAGCCGAGTATTAAATAGAGCATTTCATTAATCAATATAAGCTATGAAAATTTTGTTTCGATGAAAATGGAGATATAGATTGAACTATCTCTTCGTATTAACAACTTACTATATTAGTAGTTGAAGTCATACGATCTATCTTGGTGTTTAAATGATTCATTTGTTGATCAAATTTGGACGAATTCAAAGTTAATTGTTGAGTTAATTCATTGAATTTGTTGTTGATACCTTTCAAGATATTAGAATCTAAAATATTATAAATGAAGATTGATTTTAATTTTGATAAAAGAGTTAAACTTACTTGTATGAATACTTGATTCGGTTTCATTAGTAACACAACGTCCTCTGTTCAGATCAACCTGATCAACATCATCATCTAAAATTTTAAAAAAATTAATATTTACAATTGTATTACTAAGACTTACCCGAGTCTGGTGTAAGATGATTTTTCAAAATTTCATTTTCAATTGCTTTCTTTTTTTTACATAATTTATATTGTTTTTGTTTTCGTCGTCGTTTACGATGATCAAAAAATGATTCTAATTCATCATCAGAATTTACTTCTATGAAGGCACATGATACGAATTATATTTCATAAAAATAGAGAAAACAAGGACTTCGACACTAAGATAGATCGCTAGTACTACATCAGGTGATACTAATAACAATATATATTACAAATATTTAGCATTTCGCCAGAAATATTTATATGCTAAGAAGGTACGAGATTATGAAAGTGTACTATTATATAAACTTTCGATTACTTTCTTAAACTCGAAACAAATATAATTTCTTGGCAACGCTGAAAAAAATATACAGTGATGAAATGCGATAAATATCAGAAAAATCTTCCCTTAATTTGAAACGAATTAACTTACTTTCATCAGATATTTTTTCTGGTGAGGAATTATTTATTGAAATAGGTGATGTTGGTGCAGCTGATGTTAAAAAATTCGATGGATCATCTCGCGGACGTATTACATACTTCTTGTTAGAATTAACAACACTTACTTCATCAATTTCATCATCACCATCTAAAATATAAAATAATAGCTATTCTTATAAGAATGATACAGCACGAGTTTTATACCATGATTTTGTGTATCTGTTTCTGATTGTAACATACGAGTTAATCTAGTATATTCAATATTACAATCTTCAAGCGACCCTGAAGATAAATAATGCGAGGGAATAAAATTCTGTTTTGAAAAATAAATGTACCACTATGAATAAGTTTTGCTTTCACTAATTTATTTCGAACCATTAATAAAACATCAGCACCATTGATTTTCTTTAAACTTGATCGTGCAGCTATTTGATAGGAGTTCGTGTTCTCAAAAACAATTAAATAATGACTTGCTGGTGGTGTATGTTGTGTAGGAGTAAAAACTTGACGGGGCAGTACTTGTCGACGTGGTAACATTGCTTCATTAAATAGTAAAATTAAAATGATCGAAGTATGAAGAATCATGTATATATGTATATATATATATATATATATATACAGTCCGGCAGAACGAACAAAACTTTTGTGGAATAGTATACACTCCGACCTTTTTCTCGCTTAACCGGGCGAAGAAAATTAATTAGAAGACGATTTCTGATATTCATTTTATCAGAAATTCAGACGAAGAAAATATTGCGAATAATATAATGATTTATTCAATAGAAGAACTTCAGTCATGTTCGTATGAAGAAGAAAGGGGTGTTACAACAAGATGATCAACAAATGAAAACACTATACACATGTTCGATATATTATTTACTGTGACAATGTCACAACAACTAGATGTACGATGAAGCACAAAATAAAACATATTTAGCGCCTTGCATAAAAATGAATGATATTTTGTAGAGTGAAAAAAATCTGTGTATAAATGTTTCTTGTCATGGTTGTGTATTAAAGCGTAATTTTTATTGTTGCACGTAAAGAATAATTCAATTGAACCAAACATATTATTTTCCCGATCTTTCGTATATTGCACGAAATAGCTGTTAGTGGATTGACGTCTAGTGTATATCAAAGAATGATATACCATTTTGTCTGTTCGATAACGACGATATATACGAATACATCTATGAGGATTACAACAATTACATAAATCGTTATGACTTTTACGAAGAAATTCGTCGATTGAAATATTTGAAAGATCAAAAAGTTCGTTGATATTACTAGAATGATCCGTTAAATGAGTTTGTAATCGATGGTTAATTGTGAAGTCAATCTGAAATTGTAAGTGTAAATCTACAATAGAATTGAATCGTATCAATAGAAGGCACTTTACATTATAATTGTTTGTAATTATTTGCCCAAAGTTTCGTGCACCATGTTTATTTTTTACGAAATAACCTAATAGAGATTCTTGACCAAAGACACCCAGATTTGATAGACTTCCATGTAGAAAATATTGATCGGCAAAATGGGAATGCAAGTGTAACGTAAAGTGTTGAATGCTTTTATAAAACAATGGATGATCTTCATAGTAAACATTAAACAATTCATTGGCTACTTTTTCTGTTTTCAAACCAAGTTTACGAGGTCCATGAAATAACTTAAAAATAACATTTGCAGAAATTGAGATAAAAAAAGAAAAAGTCTATATAATAATTGAGAAGTTCATCTTGCAGCTAAGTGTCATAAAAAATATTATGTAATGGATAAGCATTGTGTCAATTTTAAACTAAGTATAGAACTAGAAAATCGCAATGTAAAGTGCGGAAGCATTCTGCTGCCTCTTTCTTTAATTGAATATATTTAAATGTAAAAAGAAAACAATTTTTAGATTGTTTTATTCATGATAAACCATGATTTTGACAAAGCTCACATTATTTTCTTAAGTCAGATAAATTTTCTGCAATCTATCGAATAAACAGAAATAATTATTTATTCGAATTCATCTATTATGAATTTAGAAAAGCAGTATATTGAAAAAGATTTTTGAATATCAAATAAAAAAAAGTTTTTTAAAATAGATCCTTCAATTGAATGTGGTATCAATTCATTACTTCCAATTAATGCAATCAAACTATCAGAGTGCTAAACATGTAATTGAGTAATTTAAAGACTCAATACATGATTGACGAACCCATTTATTTCAACAATTAATTTTAAAAAAATTTCAATTTTCTCATTTGAGAAATATAATAAAAAAAAAACCTACTCGCATGCATGCTACATAGAGTGACAGATGAGCTGCTACTGAATCAGGTAGAAGTAATCGAATAAGTGGCAACAGTCCGTACAATAACATGTTTCTTAATTCTGTTGCTCTAATAAAAAACAATAGAAATCAAAATAGAAAGAGTTATGTTTACTCACTTGCAATAGGACATTTCTTTGATCGGACGCATCTTTCTGTTGAAAAAATGAGGAAATCTCTGCTTATGAAAAAGTTGATCGATCTCATCTCTGTCCTTAGGCTTTAGATATTTTTGATATAAATATTGAATAACGGTTCGCATATGACGAAGAAGTGATACATGCATATAGTCAATTACAATGCATTGTGGTAAAGGAACATCAACGATAGTAGCAAATGGTGAACAACCAAGATGACCAAAAATCTTTTTCTTTTTTCTTTGTGCTTCTTTTGAGTAAGTTTCATATTCAGCAATTGAACGTAAAACGAGGTTTTTTTCAAAATAATATTGTCTTTTTGTCTTTGTGTGAATACCCTTTATAAAACACATCCAACAACACCAATAACCTTGGTGATTTACATGCTTAGTGGCTAATTTAATAGCGGGACAATCCCCCGTTAATCCATAAATAAGTACTGTATAATTAATACCAGTTTGAGTTGTAATACCTATAATCATTAACAAAAAATGCATATTGTTAATAAAATCCTTATATCTTTTTTATTATTAGTATAAGCTGATTATTCAAAATCATTGCTATAATATACTCAGAAATAAATTCAGAAAATTTCGCAGTAATTACATACATTTATATTATTGAATATTAACATAAAATAATCTCGTGGTTAATATACTTAGAAATGTTGTCCAATATTGCAGTCGAAAAATATTCTCATGATAAATAGATTTATTTGGCCTCTTTCATTCATTGACCTCCTGAGTATATTTTCTAATTATGATTAATATCAACCCTATTTACTAAATTTTTGCTGACTTTTGTTACAGCTTTTTATAAAGAGAAATTTATAAAAAAAACCTTGTGTTTTTAAAATGTTTAATTGTTGTAAACATTCCGTTAGCCATAAATCAATATCCGGCTCACAGTAGCCAATCCAAACAGAAAGTATCATCATGTTAAATCGCCGATATCGCAAATGCACAGGAAGTTCAACAATAGAACCGCTTAACAACCATAAGGTAAGTTTACTTGATTTAGTCAGACTTGTACCATCTAGATGTAATAATAATGAAATAAATGGCGTTGAACCATATTTATTTTCTAGTTTTTGATAAATATGATTAATAACGATGCCATTGTTATTATGTGGTGATGCACGATCGGTTATAATTTGTTGTCGATAAGTTTCAATATCATTTAAAAGACGATTCAAGGTTTGTGTGAATACCAATCGTTGATTAACATCAAATATAGTCGCAATCGATCTAATATTTGATGGATCACAATTGCTACATGTTTTCTCATCACCAGACAAAATATTTTGGCATTGCGTACAAACCAATCGTTTAGTAAATAGCTGTTCAACTAAAACGAAAATTAACATAAATAAAATATGCTTTAATAATTTCAAAATGATTAGATGAACGTATAGATAAAATAAATCATTTTACTAAATATATATAAATATATTGTTTTTTTTATCATGGTGTTATTATTTATATCTTCGACATCATGTCTGTCCTTGGTTATAGCATATAATAATAATAAAAAATAAAAAAATAATAATAATAAGAGTTTAAAATAAAAATATAGCATATTTATTTTTAGAGTAGCCATTCAAGATAATACTACTGCGTACAGAATGAAACGTGATCTTTTATATTTTTTAGCAAAAATGATATGTTATTTCCATCTGACGAGGTACGAAATATACGTGGAGTAATTTTAATTCATAACTTTCTACATTTTATGATAAGCTAAATAGACAAATCTATTATTTAAGACCAAAAATGCTGGAACAAATCTTGGAATTCTCGAAAATGACAACTCAAGAAAGTAAACTCTTGTGTGGTTTCGACCATATCTTGAAAAATTTAATTAAATCAGAAATAAGTCAACTACTATCTCTCTTTTCATGATTCAATTACGTTTCTAAATTTTATTCTAAGACAGATTCGAACTCGATTTTCTTTTTATAAAATACTGAGCCTTTCAAAAAATCTTTATTCGTAGTTGATTTAAATGCTTTTATAACTGGCTGACCTCTGACATTATTACTTCATGCTTATGATCGATATTTCATTCAGAAATACATTTCACCAAGTCATTCCTAGAATTTCTACAAAAAAAAGTAATAGATTATTTCAATATTGCACCGTACAACCCTCAATGGGAACTAAAAGATATGAAATGTCTTATGATAAGCTGCTCAATACCAATCGCGGCACCAAAATTTATTTATAAATGTTATGGAGCATATCGTCTTTTGCGAAAATTATTCGTTTGTTTAGTCTCAATCAATGGTATTGTTTCTGTTTGTAAAAGGACACTGTAAATCGTTTATTATACTTTTATTTTATAAATGCTATCGAACGTCAACAAATAGAATGTAAACGAACTAATGAATGAAATAATCATATTGAAATTATTTCGCATTTGCATGAGATGAATAAACAATGAGAAAGAAAAAATGAACTCTAGCTTTAAATGAAATTATGCATAGAAAAAGTTAATGGTTTGATTAAATTGTATACTTATTTGTCAGACTTTCCTTGATTTATTAGCAGTTTATTCAAGAGTTATCAGATACGTTGAATCAGCTTTCTATATCAAGAAATATTTTAGTATGAACAAAAATCTATCGCCAATGAAAGCATATTCATGAACTATATTTAAGTCTATCAAAACTTGAAACTTATATTATTATTTGAAAAATTTTCTACTGTATACTAAATTTTGTAACAGTCTTCGTTAAATGATTTAGATATAGTTTATGCCATTTCTGTAATAAAATATATATACTTACTATTCATGGCGCCATATAAAGATTTTAATGTTGTTGGTGAATTATGAGGTTGTGGAAGGACTTGATTAATCAATTTGAGCAATCGAGAACAATGAACATTACTTATATTGGCGTCCCTAAAAATTTCAACCAGCTGTCGACAAAAATCATGCATTTTAGTGGTTGTATACAAATGAAGATTATAAGTATTTGTATTATTTCTTGGTAGGCATAAGTGATCCAATATTGAATCATCATCTGCATCATTGAAATTTTCTTCTTCATGTAAATCTAGTGTACTATTAACCTCCGTAGAATCTTCTTCCAACGTTTTAAGATCAAAATCATCTGCAAAATTGCTTTTAACATCATCTGTAGGGTCATCCTGAAAATCATCTTTTAGATTATATTCAAAATGTAATGTTTCATCAGGATGAGTTAACGATTGTTGTCCCGCTTCAACCTGGTCGATTGATTCTTGCTCCATTTGATCATCATAATGTGCTAAAGAATCATCAAGTACTGTGTCTGCGACCGTGTCGGTTGGTTTTCGACGACGTCGAATATTATTTTGTTTTTTACTAGTTTGCAGTTTTCTCTCAGCATGTTCCATAGCCATATGAAGATGTTGATACATTTGAGCTAATATAATGAATAAAATTAAATGAAAATAATCTAAAAGTTTCATCAACAATCGTCATAAATCAATTTTGTATAATTACGTCAAAACATGTCATGCAATTTTCTTGCTTGGAGCACAAGAGGAATTTTTTATTATAAAAATGAATAAATATAGATAAAAGAAAAGAGTTACTAAATCAAAACATTTCATGATGAACAGAATGCATATATCATATGCATTGCTAAAATTCAAACTTTAACTTTAAAATATATTACATTACATAAATAAAAATATATTCAGCATATATATAGTTATTGGTTAGTCTATCCGATAGAAATAGCGTTCGTGTTGACCGTGCGTAGAAACAAGAAAAACAGAGATGCTGAATCACTATGAACTGCAGGTTAACTCTGAAAAAATGTCAGAATCTAAAATTTAACATTTTATTTTTCTATCAGTTTAAAAAAATATTCATTTTTCGCGTTTGTGAACTCTTAAAACACTACTTTCATTTTTTTAAATTTTGTTTTCTTTAATTTTTCTACTTGTATACGACGATTGTTTACATCTCAATTCTTTCTTTTATCACATGTCTTCTATTCGCTAAACAGAATAATATAGCGTTAACATTGGAAGCAATATGTCCTATAGTATCTAATGATACGTGTGCACACGAAAAGACTGTTATCATATCGTTTTGAGCAAATTTTTTATTTCATAATTTTTGTGTAAAAGGCTTGGTTGATCATATCATGAAATATTCTGAAAAATACAAAAAAAATTAAACGATACAAATACGATCGTATACGGTCATCGGGTACGATGGGTTATTGCACGATCATAAACGACCGTTGTAAATTGTCGTAGAGGGAACGTAAACAGTCATCGTATACTGCCATCGTGTACGTTTCCCGTAATGCATCGTATTTTTGTGTAAACGACCGTATACGATCGTCCCTTTTTGACCTGGGAAGGAAGTGTCAAAATCAAATTAAGTAGATGCACCTGATTTCGCCGATTCATTCTTTCTAAGAAGGATCGTTATTCCTACCGGACTACCACCTAGCCCTATAAGAGCGTCACCAATAAATACCAAAGGTAAAATAGAAAATTTTCTGCTCGGTGATGACTTTGGAAATACCTCTCTAGCTTGGTTGTATTCATAGCCAATGGTGCTTGTACCGTCTATTGATTCAACTGACGAAGTAGAATTTGTAGACAATGTGCCGTTGTCAATGAGGCGTACCAAGATGATCTGCGTTTTTGCGATCAGGATCAAAACTTAAAGTAGATAAATAAGCTCATTTTATACATTTTTTATGCAAACTTGGTCTAGTATGATGAGAATTTGTTTCATGCAATGACTGTGGAGTAACTATATGGTTGTCAAACAGAAGAAAATTATGAACGATGATCATGTTGTTGCATTGTCAAACGATTTTCACTTATGTAGAATGAAATTCAAAGAGCCACCTTTAATACAAGGTTGATCAATATGTTTGATACGTAACTCATTCACAATCATGCGTTATGGTGATGTGACTCATGCTATGCATGACCATAATATTCATCATAACGTCAAATGTTGACGATCGAATAATAGGCCTCTTGGCGAATATGACTTAGAAATCGAGTCCTAGAGAAAACCTTCATATATCCATTTTTTCCAAGAACCAATCCGCTGCATAGTATGTAGTTATAAGATTTGTCTTCGTCATTGGTTAACATCAATTGTAGAATTATCAGATTGAGAAGGAGCTAAATGAATGCCATCGATTCGAAGTCGTAACTTGAATGATTCTCTCAAGCAATCTACGTTAACAGAAAGTTTTTCTTCAAGCTTCGATTCTCTTTTTTCATTTATTTGAATACTGATGCGTGAATTTTTGTTGTTGAATAATTTCTTGTTGAGAGTGACAGGACATCAAATTGCTTAATCATTGTTCAAAACAAATGAATGAATTTATTTGAAATTCTTGTTTTTTTGCATATTTACTAGCTCGCCAAGCAAAATATGAAAGAAGAACTAAAGCACGTAAGACCATATAGCTAAGAATAAAGTTAAAGTTCCTTGCAATAGTTGATATTGATTATCAACCAATAGCATTGACTTATTTATTTCACAAGATTTTCGAAAAAGAAAAGATAAAAATTTCGTACTTTTCAGTTGCAACTGAATCAACTCGATAGATAGCAACAAACGGATCAACATTACCGTATAGACTAAACATTCGTTGTTTTAGTACTAAGAAGATAAGTTACAACAATTATCAAAGATATTTTATTTGATATCATCTTTCCCAGAGTAGAATTTAAACGAAGATCTTTTGCCATAAAAAATATTTCTTAAATCAATCGATAAGTGATTGTATCAGTAATTTGTTTTGATTTAGTGAATAATATTACTAAAATAAATCTAGTAAGGAGAAACAAATCAACAAAACTACTTTCAATCAAAATTATTTTCTCTTGCCATCGATTTTCAGTTTGCAAAACTTATTTATTGTATCAAAGAAGGGTGCGTGTGTAAGTGTATAAATGTGGATACTTGATTGATCCACTCCCGCACGCCCAACGAACTAGATCTGCAACAAATCACGCGTTGATTTAAATTAATATCGCCCAGATCTTTTGAAATCAGCAAGATTCTCGAAATTTCATCAACGATCCTTGTCGCTGATTTCGATAGAATTAGTCGAGCTGAAAATGTCACTCACTTATATTTTAATCATTCAACCTATGGAAAAAAAAGTATAAAGAGATATGATATTCATTTATCTATGTTAAACGGTAGCAAAAAGAAAATCGACTGAAGCTTACTTTCCACAAAGAATGTTTTCTTGTTATCAGATAATATACGGAAATCAAGTTGCATATATTACCGAAGTGAAAGTCTTTTGAATACGTACGATATTATAAGGCATCTATTTATTGGTAATTGTCACAAAATAAATATTGGTTAGACCATTCTGGACGGCAGCTTTGTTTCTCTAGTTAGACAACTATTGTGAATCATGTCCAACAGGAATTCACGGTCACCGTAAATATATCATCAGTCTATTGATATAAATCGATGCGCTAGAAAATTGATCATGAATGAACGTCAATTTCATTTTCAAGATTTACCAGTCGAACGTTTTCTTCATATTTTCAAATATCTCGCTCCTCATGACCTTGTTAATCCTTTCGAAAGGCTCAATCAACAATTTGACATTATGTTTGCTCAACAGCCACTATGCTTACCGAATAATCGACAAATGAGTATTCAGTTATATTGTCATTATTTAAAGAAAATTGTTAGCAAACATGCTTCACAGATTGTTTACTTTCATTTACCTAAACGAAATGCACCATGTGCAATAGATTACTTTCTGTCTGACGTGCGACTAAATAAGCTCACCTGGCTATCACTGAAAGCAGTGACCTTTTAAGATGTTTCACGTAATATCCTTGAAGCTTATCTAAAATTCAGTCATTATCACTCGATGTCGGTTATCATCGATTTTATTGTGATCAATATGATGAATGCTTTGATTTCGGCATTGCTATTCAAGTTCTCAACTGTTTACCTCAATTACATTCGCTCTATTTACGACTTGCGAGTCATGCTAGTAGTAATTATAAAATGATATTTAGTGAAAGCTTTCAATTAATGGATGTTCAAGAGAATTACTAACTGAACTATTGAGTAATGGTCGTCTACCACAATTGCAGAATCTACGCGTTACTTTTTTATGTAAGTGACGGATCGTCAATGGAGATGATCAACTAAATTTGTTCTTTTTTTATGGTTTAGGGCTCATGACAATATTGAGAATGAGTTGCTACTTCCAATTCCATTAAAACAAGCATTCACATCTGAACTACGTTACATCAATCTGAAAATCTTTACAAGTGCAGTTTGGGTTTTAACTTTTTTCGAAGATCATCAACGTTACAGTCGACTCGATCGAATGACTATATCAGGTTATGAAAGATTCGCTGATTAATAGTCATTTTCCACGAGTAACAATATTATGACAATGGTTAACATTATCAAAATTGAAGATATTTACATTTAAACTGAACTTGAATACAATTTATGCCTTTAGTAATAGCGAAATTCGAGAAGAGATCTTTACCGAATATCGACTAGCAACTGGTACAGAATCTGCAGCGCGATATGGAAAGATATGGATAGTAATAATGATTCAATGTAGAGCTTCGAATGCGTTGCAGACGCACTAGTGAACGACTATGTTGAAGAAGTAAGTTCGATGAACGAAAATGACCGTCACACCATCATTCTCTCTTTGCGTAGATGGATATTTAGGAACTGGATTATGTCGAAGACGAACAGTTCGTCCAACTGGAAGCAATATCTTGTTGACATCATTCGAGGAAAATTAATCTCGAAGGTGATTGTCCTGACGATAATTAAGTGTCATGTCGCAGATTTATTATTGATTCATGTTTTTGAATATAATCTAGTGGCATTGTTGGCGAAAATATTTCACATTTACTTCGTATTGCTCAACGATCACCATATTTTAGTGAACTATATATCGAATCAGATCTGGATTATGGTCGTGTTCTTTCATTGAATAAACAATTGGGAAGCTTACTTAGTCGTCAGCTTGTAATCTTACATTTTACTACTAAAGAAGCTAATAATTCACTTGGTGATCCTGTTGGTATTATTGATAAGTTGGATGTGGGTGAGCTTAAACAATCTGCAGCTGTATTCATGCTCCATACACACCCACGCCCTAAATTATTTCAAATGAATCAAGTTGTGCATAAAAAACACGGTGATCGCTGAAAGCGCTATCACATAGAAGGTGAAGATCAAGAATCATTTTTTCATAGAAAGATCGTAAAACAATATTTCGTCTTTCATACATTTGTTTCAAAAGAAAGAAATTCTTTAACTCTTCTTTTTATTGAAATACAAGAGGTCATTTATTGTCAGCAAAACAAAACTAGAAGTTAACATATTTGAAAATAAAAACGCCTGTTTCTCTTAGCATCAAGTCAACACAAACAAAACGTAAAATATAATTTTTTTCTACCAGCTTCTAGCAGTCTGAAGAAACATCGTGGCTGTAATTTTCCTAATAATTAAAACAAACCATGAATAATGCTCTCCTATATTTAATGTTTACTTGCAATTATGATGTGAATATTATAGATAAGTGCATTAAGGCAGAAAACAAATTAAAATGGACAGTCCGTTCAAGATTAAGAGCAAGCTGGGTGCGCTCACGTTTGCTATGCCAGATCTGTGTTAAGATATAATGAATGAAACATATTGATGTACAATGATTTAATGAATATCGATTACCGAATTTCAATCGTGTTTATAACATAATTAATGTGGGTATGAGTCTGGTAGTGATTTATTATGTTGGAGAATATTCAGACTATCCGCGAAGTTGAAAAACTTCGTCGTGAAGAAAACCACAATGATCGCCATATAAATGA
Organism: Rotaria socialis; assembly: GCA_905331475.1. Taxonomy (NCBI): domain Eukaryota; kingdom Metazoa; phylum Rotifera; class Eurotatoria; order Philodinida; family Philodinidae; genus Rotaria; species Rotaria socialis. Next base: position 14,544 of record CAJNYU010000854.1, on the reverse strand, counting down.
TTCTGTTAACTACAAACAGAAGCACCGCAAGTAAATTTGATGCACCTTCAAGATTATATTTGTTAGTGAAAAATAGTCTATGTCTTGTCTGGCCGCAGTGTATTCTCATTCGTGCTACTCTGTGTACAACAAAATTCCGTTCTACGTTGGAACGGAAGAATTAGGAGCGAAACAGAGACTGCTTACTTTATGATTAAACACAATAATTGATGCAAAAGTTTTCACTGTATTCAGAAAACTACTGATCAATTCTGTTCGGTGATAACTAGCGGAGTTATAAATCAACTATTGTAAGATAAAGATGAGATAGTTTAATGATTCCTTAGTTTTGTTATCCTCGTTGGTATTTCTAAAAAAATGATATTTTGGTTCGGTTCGGTTTAGCTTTTGAAAAACACAAATGGAGTATATCAGTGAATGTATCGAAAATAATTTGTTCGTTTAACTGTTGTCTTTTTATTTAATAATTCGTAGAAATATTTCATTTCGCTTCGATCTCGTTTATGAAACAGATGTAAATGAAAGCATCATTGTCCGCTTTGCATATTCTGCTAATGTGAAGATCTGAAGAAAGTATTCTCATGGATTTAATTTAACATAGAATGATATTTGTTTTTTCATAATTATTGATGATTTTTTTACTTCAATCAAACAAAATTTTTTTTTTCATAAAGAAATGACATCGTACGCTTAGCCGAAATTGATTTTGTAATTCAAAAGAAGTTCGATGTCTACTTTGTCTTAAATTTAATGCCTCATGAAATAGATATTCACTAAGTAGATAGCAACCATGACAATATACATCGAACTGCGCATTCTACAGTATCCAATGAGAAAACAAACTTTACTCATTAGGCAGATACATGATTTCCTAACAGTATTCTGCAATAGCAATACTAACCATAGCGAGTTCGTCGTTTCATTGTTAAAACACAATCTTTTTCTCATTCTATCGTTAGATTTTGAATAATTTTGTTCTATTTAAAAAAGAATTCAACAGGATAAACAAACATTCGAGTGATTCTACATATTCCCTAGTTTCTATCTGCTTGATTCATTAGTTCAACGGATTTACGCGCTAATTTCCTCAAAGAAGGCAACATATTGACATCAAACTGTGAACATTCACAAATGTGATTTTATCACACAGTCATCATAACTTCATGTTGAATTCCATAGTTAAAGGTCGTCGAGTTAATGAAGAAACAGAAGAAAAATAAGCGATGAATACGAGCATCTAGACAATGGGACGATACGATTGATCATACTATCTACAAGCATGGGTATTTCAAATTTACAATCCTTCTGACATTCACGGGCGTTGTTCGAATGTAATTAACTGATTGGTCTACGCGTGATATTATTTTACCCATAGACCATTCATCGCGTGTATGTGCCTCAACAATAAAAATCACCAAGAAACACAGCCCATTAGGCGCATGTGAGCGAAATAGCACGCTAGAGCAAATGAATAAGAAGTAGAAGATTTAATCGAATCAACAATATTTACTTAATTCGCTCGACAGACGCCCGAAATGGAGGTCAACTAGTTGAGCCAGCCAAAATGACTAATGGCTGACCAGCTGTGATTTGTAAGAAAAGATTCCTGAGCTGACCTTCCGTGGTATACAAATCGACGTCACGCGCACACTGACCTAGACTGATCAAACCTTGTGTGATCTTGTTGTGCTTAACTAGAAATAAATCAACCGAGATATTTAATTGTAGCATAAAAAAGTTGTAGCATTCAAGATGGAGCCGTTGATTTGTACTTGAAAATCTCTACTAACTTTGTTAATAGTAAGAATAAAATATAGCTTTTATTTCGAAAACGTTTTTGTGAAAAGCAGATTAACTTCAGAGCAACGAAGCGTCTATTTATGTTTCTGTTTCTCTTTTTGACTTACCGTAATAAGCTAATTTCACTGCTGGATCATCTGGAAAACGGTGTAAAGCAGTTCGCAGAGCGTTGACATCATGATATCCAAAATGTTCCACGGCATGTTGTTGGATGAGATCGAGCATCCGACTTCAATTTCAGAGCAAAAGTCAATTTAGAGTATGAGATTATGTGCAAAAGTAGGGCTTACCTCAACGTAGCCTCATTGTTGTAATAAAATTTCATGAGTTCTTGAATCGGCTCGGATAGTCGGATGCTTGTTTCATAAGTAATCATTTCGCGTACGGTCTCGATTGGAGGGAATTCAGTTGATGTTTTGATTGTATCAAACCCCATACGACCTGACGTTGAAAAAAACATCCGACATTGGGCTCGAGAAAAGTTCTGTAGAAAATGATAGAAGGAGCCATTGTGATCGTCGCTTAACAAATTCAGTGGTGAAAAGGGTGAAGATTTTGCCTTATGTTGTTTATTATTAATTGGAGGAGGTTTCACTTGAATTGCAATGTCATCTGCTGTTTGCTGCTCAATGCTGATTTGTGCTTGAGTCGTAGCATTTTGCTTGTCTTGGTTTCAGACATTTGTCGAGCCTTTCAAACGTTGAAATAAACGTAAAAAATGTTCTGGTGGCTTTTCGAAGGTGATTGACTGCCGGCCGTTCACAGAACTTAGATTTTTCAATTTGTGAAGTAGATGTATGAAACAGTAACACACTTTATATAAGAAAACGCAGAGCATTGGAAGCAGATAAAGTACATATAAGAGGCTAGTAGAAGCATAATGTCTGATTGCACCATCAAGCAACAGCACGCGTTATCTTTGCCTTCAACCAATAAAACATTATAGCCACAGAGTAGTGACTCATTGGCGCATGACTTGACGTTGTCTTTTATAGTAGACTTCATAATTCTCTTGTTTTGCTCTACGCAACTTTCTACGTTCTGAAAATTTCATTTCACGTATGACTTTTAGTTGGCCATACGAAATAATTATTACGAGATTGATGTATGAATCAAGAAAAAGTTTCAAAACAATCATATTCAGTACACGTTAACCACGCATCTAAATAATCCGTACATAAGCGACACCACACTTAAACGAAGCAACATCCATATGTGACTTAAGCGAATAATGATTGAAAATATGTTTTGAGGGTGTGGTTGGGTAGAAGTATGTGTTACGATCGGCTAGTTCAGTAATGCGACGCACTCACACCTACACTCAAGACTTATCGAGAAGCAATTTTGTAAAATGAAGTGATTCGATGGAGGAATAAACTAGTTATTTATAAAAAAACGCCAATATTATTTGTAGACTCCGTTTCTCAAAACATCTTAAGAATGTTCAACTCCATGCCATATGGAGAAATTTTCCGTAGCTATGTAAAGTATTACTAGTTTTATTCCAAGGTTTTTTTGAAAAAAGGAAGGAGGACACTTAAATATTAACATAAAATTGTCTTGAAGTAGCGTCTTACAAATATAAGTGCATCTTTCATAGTTAACTTCAAAACGGTATCCCTGTACTTACATGGAGAACAGTGCTCACAAAGTTTTGATGGTATGGTTGCGCATATGGATTAAAGGTAAAACTGCACACATTGACATTCAGTAATCTGATACTGAAAATATATTAAGGAGACCTAGAGGGCATTTTAAATTGTATTCAACATCTGTATGTTTAAATACGTCTCACACCCGCACTAGTATCTATTTGCTTTCAAACAAAGAAAAGAACAAATATGTTTTAAGTGTGTATAACTATTCTCCATTCGCAAATAAGCGATAGATACTCACTGTTTCTTCACTCCACACGATGAATAGAGAGTCATTTGTTCTTATATTTTCTATAAAACAATCATTACTTATATAAAAGCAGTACGACTTGAATAAAACCATAATCGGAGTACCTTACATATTTTTCAATTAACACGTATATTTGTATCCCTTCGATAAGCGACATCAGAAAAATGCATAGCATTAAGACTGTGATTTACTTTATGTGCATCTTAACATTTTTACCTGTGCATTGCAATGCACTAATAGGAAAAAAATCTGATCAACCTGTCAACAAAGGTGGTTGTACTCGTCTCGGTTAAGTCTGTACTACTAATTACGATTGTTGCGGCCATGATGATCCTGATGCTCATCGTATCAACAGTAATGTTTGCAATGGTCCCGATCGATCTGGTAATAGTGTTTGTTGTACACGTGTTGCTCCTCCTGGTGAGCGGTATTATCGTGGCAACAAGCTCTTTTAGAGCCGTGGAAAAAGCTAAGTGATTTACATATATGTAAAAGCTAATCAACTCGGTAATTATCACCAAAACAATTGAGCACTATCAATTAGTTAGCAGTTTCGCGCTCCAAAATGAATTTTTTTCATCGCGGGTGGGTGTGGGTGCGGGAATCTGTGGTGGTAGTCGGATTACGTGTACACGTGCGACAAACATACCAACACCCACACCCTTCCATAAATGTAAAAACACTCTGGGTTTAAAGGGATGCATTCTTTGTCGTTTCATGTAATTGTAGAATGCCTTTTTTCGATTTAAAAATAGTCCTACGGTCGATCAGAAAGCGTTCTCATCCGTTTCGAGAATAGCAGGACGGAATCGCATTTGTTCGCCTTCTCATGCGGAACGCCTAATAATGGATTCTTTGAATTGTTAAACGCATTCCGTACAATCTATAACAGTTCTATAAAAACAAGAACGTATTCTCTGTCGTTCACTGAATTGTGGGACACTTTCAGCTGAATTTAACGTCAATTTAGATGCTAAATTGATAATGCTGGAGCACTACACGCCAAAACTATCACCAAAAATAATGGAACCTTGACGAACTGTACTTGTCAGCTGAAAATCATAATTTTCAAAAAATATTTTTTTAATAACGGTCTGAACTATAAAGAATCGGAGAGCACCACTGGATAGAGCTCGTAAAGTTGCATAGGAGTAGATATTTTCACCAAGCAATTACTAACGTCATTCATTCTTATTCGAGGGCTTTTTTGGAGAACATAAAATCAGATGATAATGGCCAAGAACATGTTCCAAAAAATGTATTTAACTTTTTTTAAGGAAAAAACGTTCCAAAAAGACTGAAGCCGTTGAATACGCATTCCGAAGAGAGTGAAATGCGTTCTTGACCGTTCCACTTTCGATTACGTTCTACTTTTCTTGGAACGCTTTTTTTTCTTCAAAAAAGGCCATTCAACATTTTGGAACACGTTTTATACCATTTTTTCCGATAAAAAATTTTCACTGGGCAGCAATACGACAAAAAATCCAAAAGTTGTTGAATTGATCTTATAGAATGTCAAAAACCAAATGATGATGCGGATGAAGACAAAGATGATGATTGACTATGTTTAGATTATTTTTTTATACAACTATTGAATAATACGTAATAAAACTTACCTGAAGTGAAATTATTTTCAGTGTCATTGAGAAATCATATGACAACGGATTGTTCAAGATATTTGACTATAGAATGCATATGAAAAAACATACTTATTGTCTCGTTTCGATTCCTAGTTCTACCCGAACTTTCAAAAACATATCAAATTATATGAGGGTCATATGAGTTCGTCCTGAAATGTAAACATTGGCTCAATTGATTTTAGAAGACGGAATAGGATAAGATCCAATCAATATAACAAATTCCATTCTACATATGCACTGTAGAGTCAAAATCTGGATGTTGTAGCTTAACCGGTTCTCAACAAATAAGTGCATTTCTGTGATATCTCTGTTACCATATGTGTCTTATGAACCGTTTGATCTATCACAAATTCTTGCTGTTTGATTTTATTGCAAGAAGATATTGAGATGCTAATTGTTACAAATGGTTACATATATTATTGTGGTACTATGTGTAGATTTTTTCAGTCCTCACTCTTTACAATCTAAGCATCATATGAGGTTTGGATTTTTTGAACCCTTTTGGGCCCAGAGAGAATTTTTCAAAAATTATTCATTATAATTACTAGTTTTATTATGCATAAGTTTATTACGATATTTCCCAACATCAGCAACATAATATTTTATGAGGAGATGGTTATTTAGTCACGATATAATCGAAACTAGTCATTAGTTAAATGCATGCTAGTTTTAAAGTAAGGCAGAGAGAAATTTAAAAGACAACGTTGAAGCTACTCGTTAATGTATACGATACGTTTTTAGAGACTCACGAAAATAATTTTTCAAATAGTAAAATACGTTTTCTTACACTTTCAAGCTTGCTCTACATAATCATTTCTTTCAAATGAAACAATATATGAAGTGTCGCTTTACGTAAACAAGCTGAATTAAAAATTCATTGCTCGAACACCTTTTTATCAAAAATTTTGAAAACTTCTGTTGCTCATGTCCCTTGATTACTGTTTACTATGATAGGTAGATCAGGATCAATCCAATCCATTCGACATCTCTGATTTATAATAATGAAAATCTTATAGATTCACACTTTTCATATTTCTAAATAAGCGCCTTTTAAATAAAATCCTTTTCACATGCGTCAAAGTTCTTTTTCCGTGAAATAACATATCAACCTGTCCAAGCGTGACCGAATCCCTTTTTTTCGTGTACATTCTGCATTATCAGTAAGTAAGAAACATATGAGGCTGAAACTTTCACATGGCACGTAGTCCTAGTTGCTCTACATGTGTCATAAGTTATATCAAGATTGCTGTTCTTATTCATGCTTAACAAGAACAATTATATACCATAACGGAATCAGAAAAAAGGGACCGTCATTTTCACTGAATCCATGAAAACTTCAAAATTCTACACAACGATACGGTGTACGGAAAAACAGTCTGTGACAAAAGTGTAGCTTAGATGACAAACTATCTGAAGAAAGAAGGATGCTTTAAAAATTTTGAAGTTTAAGCTCGTACCGTTGAAAATGCATTGTGACGGAATTACGTTTTCTGATGTCCGGTTCTCACTACACAGAAAATTCAGTTCATATTGTTCATACCGTTATAGTGTTAGATCAATTTTTCTGAAAAAACCCGCTCATAGAGGTGAACAGGTCGATATAGAACAAGTTGTTTCTTTTTTATTTTATTTTATACATCTTTATTTGACAATAATTCAGCAATTCCAATCAATTTTATTCAAAGTGTATAAATTTTTGTATGAGGAAAATAGTCTTTGAGTTGTGTTGAAATCGATATATCACGAGGTACATATATAGAAAATAGTTTTCTACAATTGATTCGTGTTGCATCTCTCGTAAAACTGTGTGTTACTCTATCCAACGTTGAAACTAGAACTTGAAGGTTGACCGTTCCTATTAAAGATGTTTTGATATCCAATAGAAATTGCTCGACATAATCATCATGAGCCCAAAACAACTCAAATACACTCAGGTAAGAATATTGAATAGGTGATAAATGTTGATTATCATAGTTTGATGTTCATAAAATTTGTTCGTCTGTGGTTTCCTATTGTATATAGTTAATTGTTCCATAAATGGGAAAGATTCAGGAATTTTCACAAAAAATTCATGCTCAAAAGGACGATCGTCATATAATGAAACTTCACGAACATATTTAAATAATCCACCGGGAAAATTATTTGTAATATATTCGTGTGTCTTTGCTCTATATGGATATGAATAAATATGACATTGACCAAGTTTGAAATCTGGAAAATAATCGACACACGAAATAATTTTATTATTTTTAAAATCATTGAATGAATGCTGACAATCCTCATTTGATAATGAGTAAATTTGATCGTTTAGATATAGACATGATCGTATGTTAAATAGAAGTTCATTTAATTGAAACAAATGATTAATGATATTGTATATATTTCAAATTATAATCATCAACAAATCTTTTCTCACAATGCACGACAAGATGTAAATCGAGTTCTTCCAGATTGACCATTCGGTATAGAAGTGGTACAATCAATTCATTATATTGAAATGTAGGTAGGTCAGAATAGAGAGAAAACGCTTTTAGCTTCGGTAATTCTTTCTAAAAAAAATAAATCAACTTATTTCAAAGTAGTACATATTAAATGGATCGATTTATTTTATTATTAATTACTATCTCTGGAGTAGATATTTGACAAATATCAAGAAAAACGTTTTCAAATGAATCGAAACGACCATCAAGTAAATAAAGAAAATCTGCAAATTTGTCCAGTTTGATATGCAATTCTAACAGAATCAAAGAGGAAATAGTTGTAGACATTTCAAATAATGATTGATACCAAAAAGATGATCTATAATCGAAATATTTTAACTTGGAGAATAAAGTTAAAATGTGTGCAAATATATTTGAATTGCTTGTGTCATTCATACTTGAACTTTCACATTCAACAACATCAATAACAAGTGATGAAATTTTATCTTGAAATATGTGAGTTAAAGGAGTTTCTTCTAAATAAAAAAAAAAAATTAATGATAAGATATTTGAAATATTTGGATGATATTATCACATCTATTCTAGTCTTTCTCTCTTCTTATAAAGTAAATATTATTTTTCTCTAACTGAACAAATTGATTTACAATAAGACTTTTCTCTTTTCTGTTCATATAGAAAAAAACAAATGCGATATGATACAATTTTGAGAAGAATCTTTTTAAAAATAATTGTATTGATTTATCTATATTTTTCAAATATTAATGATTGAAAGAAAAAAAATCAAAAAACCACTCACCAGTAAAAATACATAATGCAATGCCCTTCTCGATATTATGTAAACCAAGTCCCGATAAGTTAGGATAACTAGTAGAAAGAAGAACATCTTCCATAGACGAACATTCAACATCTAACCATTTGATGTTATGATGAATCGAAGATAAAATTTGTGAACAAAACCGATCATGTATGTGGTCATCTAATCGATCAAATGAACCATTAGAAGAACATCTTATCATTGTTAAGTGATTGGTAAAAATTGAATCATGTACGAGTTTATTAAAACTTTCATTTAAATCGATGAATAAGTAGAGCACTGCAATATTGTCCAATTTTTTCAAAATGAGAAGAAGAGCCTCATCAGGTAAATCAATTAAAGTCAACAAAGACCTTCCATATTTATCGTCATCTGTGTATTTTTTTCGCTTATATAGACGCATACAATTTAACCGATTTCGTCAATGAAAACAATGACAATTTTTTTTCTATAATCGAAATTAGCGGTAAATAAACGGGAAAAAATGGCATCCTTTTTCTCTCTCTTTCTTGTATTTCATATGCCGATGAACATTCATCTTCTCTATTATAGATCTGATTAAGTAAATAGCATGTCGTTCATATCGAATAAAAGTGTCTCTTCACAATTTTATTATTGTGTACTCAAAAAAAGTGAGTACACTCTAAATTCGGTCAGTGTGTCGGCCGTTAACACGATAAATTTTGAAAGCCTCATCCAATTGTCATGAAATTTTGTACACAAAATGATCTCATCAATGTCTTAGTCGAGTTCGAAGATGAAAGTAATCCGTCAAGAAATGGCTGAGTTATTGAAAAAATTGTCATTATTGACCAGATCATCCCTGAGGGAGTACAGGAATTTTTCAAAAAACGTTTTCTCAGAATTATTCACAACATATATAAATCAACTCAGTTTTTGAAGTACACATAACAATCGGATCTAAATCCGACGTTTCCGCATTTATTATTGTTTCAGTTTCAATAAAATATTCTGAAAGCTGATACTTCATATTTATTTCTATATTTTTCGTTCGATAGATGTTTTTCTAACATAGTTCAAGAAAAACAAAATACGATAAAATAAGATGAATAATTCTCTTAGTAGAAATCATCATTAGAGGAATTCTATATAACGTATTCATCGCTTCGGCAAACTGCCGATCGCCATTCCATCGCGAAATATTCATTTTTCTATGTTTTTCTATCAAGGTCGAAAATAAAAGGGATTATACTGCCTTGAATAGATATCGAAAGTCATTTTTGATCATGACTGCCATCAAAAATATCCTCAATTCGTTCCTGATATTTATGCTGAAATTTGTCTTTTATTAGACAAATAATATCTTTATTTGTTCTTATGAGATAATAATGACCAACGCAGTATTAGTTCTCATTGGTTGTTCCACATTCGACGATCATGATATCTGTTATAGGTCCATAGGCGGCGGAGCCATTAGGCTCGCGAGGCTCAAGCCTACCCTAGGTTGAAAGTGGGTAGGCTTAGCCTACTCTAAGCTGGAAGTGGGTAGACCTTGATAAACTGAAACTGGAACAGATAAATGTTTGGATAGGTTGTTATATGCAAAATGGTTTTATTCTTGTTCAGTTTTGGGGCTTTTCTAACAAATAACGTATTGTTACAAGATCATTTCATATTTTCTCTACTAGTAACTCGTTCGAAATGAAGTATTAGTTGCACGTTTTTGGCATTAAAATTGACATCTAATTCGTAATTCTTAATTTAAGATAGCTGACTTGTTTCTGCAACTTCTGTTTAAAATTACTTTTAAATCTTAGACACTCGAATAACATTACTTGTGCCGTGCAGAAATGCGAGCTAAGCAAAAATGATTAAAAGACGATCGAAATCGTATGCTTATAGTTGGCACTTAAAGTGCTTATTTTAGTCGATTTCAGTCTGACTTCAACTCTATTTTTTTTCAATGGTAAGACTTGATTTCTCCAAAACCTTGAGCCTACCCTAGATCGAAATTGTTCCGCCGCCTATGTTTAGGTCGACCAGTGACGCTTCCTAAAATGATAAACAGCTTATTACTAAAATAATATCAGTCAAACTCAAGCATACCCTGATTCATGATGGCATGCACAACATCCATGCCACTTGAAATTTCGCCGAGAACAATCTTCAATAAAAAAATAAAAGTAATTGAAAACGAAACATTCTATTTTTTTTACATATGTATCATCAAAGAATGGAAGTTCAATATAAGTTATAAAAAATTGGGAATTATTGGTATTCGAACCAAAATTAGTCATTGATAAAGTACCGGGTTTGGAATGCTTGTTGTTAAAATTTTCATCAGCAAGTGTTTTCCCATAATTACTAAATAAAAATTCATTAATTATATGTATATATTTTCAATTGTTAGTTTACCGTTCACCACCCGAACCATCGCTATTTATAAAAATAAATAAATATCTTTGAAATAAAATAAAATTTTCTAATTCACTTACAAATTCGTTATATCACCTCCTATCAAATTAAATAATAAAAGTAATAATAACGAAAAAATATTAATAAAGGCATTGCCTCGAATTAAATATTGAGGGAAGACATGAGTTAATTTACTACCAATATAACATAAATGCTTGTCACCAACACACAAACTTCCAAAAAGTTTTTGAAAATAAAAAATGAATATTTCTTAAACAAGAAAATAACTTTTTCGTAGCATAACTGTTGTTTGTGGTACATTATTGTAAAGGTGTAAAACAAATTCATAAATATTTATTTTTAAAAAGATATTTCTTGGTTTTACCCGGAATACCATTCGATCAATAATTTTATGTTTAATTGAAAATAAAAATAAACGCAGGTATGAGACGCGAAACTACTAAAAGAGGTATTTTTTATATAAATTTAAAAGCCATAGCTCGATATTTACTTAGATGAAAGTAATAAATCGTGCCTCATCAACATCGGTGGCAAAACCTCGCGCATTTTTCGAGACAATTCTTTGTCAAATTCATTTCTGTTAATCACTTGTCTAGAAAAAGAAAACGTTTTAGATTATATAGATGTGGTAAGTTTATGATTACCCATTATTCACGTAATCGGAGATCATTGTTTGATAGTGTTTAGTGTTCAATAACGACAACAGTTGGTTTGATAAATGCATAGGACCTTCTCAGTACTTACAATGAAACTGATGGTGTACGATCCCATCCAAAACTGATGATCAAAACGGAATGTTAGATTGTTTTTTTCATATTTAGTAATAATAGTACCATGTGAATCAATCTATAAAGCAAATTATTATGAAAACAGGAATATAAAAAACAAAGATTAATACTACGGTTTCATCATTATATATAAAACCATGTTTCATAAAAACAAGTTTTGATAAACATAAAAGTGAGTAATTGATATTTTGTTCAATTACAGATGCCATTGATTTATATCGATAGATAAATGTATATGAATCTAAAACACAAATAATTAAAAACAAACAAGTTCATCTTACCAATAATAAATCAAAATCAAATGATAAATTTGTCTTTGTGGGTGTGGGTGTAACGATAAATATAAGACCCTGACGAGTTGATGTATTAAGACAAACTGGATAGAGGTGGAGTAGCTTACAGCCACTCTCGGCAATGATGTTTATTTGCTACTTCACATATCCAGAGTGTAACAACTTCATACATAGCACGCTTATATATAGGAGAGATATAGAAGAGAGACAGGAGAGAGATATATTATAACAATGGAAAGAGAACAGAATGAAGAGGAAGGAGAATCATCGAAGCGTGCCATCAATAATCGTCACAGTGGGTGCGATCGATTTTTCAAGCAGCTTACACACCCAAGTAAGCAAAAAATGAAGGAAGACTGCCGACATGACTAGTCAGAAATGTCCGCAGGATCCGTCTAGTCTAGTCTGAAATGTCTTGCATACCCGTCTTGTCTAGTCAGCTTAATGAGGAGTGTCTTACAAACACGTCTGTACTAGTCTGAAATGTCCTTGAGCCCAGTCATGTCTAGTCCGTGTTGTCTGTTGACCTAGTCCAGACTAGTAAGAAGATTAAAAACAGAGGTTACACGGTGGATTTGAACATNTATACATGTTCGAATCTAATCTTCATCCTTACATATTTTCATTCAGACTAGTCCAGACTCGTCCACTATATAAGGCTCCAGCTGGTTGTATACTCGTCCCAGACTCCCTTAATTTTTCATTCATAAACCATTTCCTGACGGGCGACAGGGACGCTCGTCGAGACTACTCTTATTAGATTTTATGACTAGTCGTCAATCAGAGTACTAGGACGCGTATGCATGACGGATAAAAACTCAGACTAGTCGTGGGCGAGTAGTTTTTGAGACAAAGACTAGACGGGACGGGTCGACTTGACTAGAAAAAAGACTAGTCATTTAACCAGTCTTTTGCTCACTTGGGCAGACACACAGAGACACCCACACCCGCTGCTCAATCGATGACGCCCGATTCGTCTCAATATAATATATGTGATAGAGGCACTATTTCTAGGAGTAGTGACGCAAACGATTTTGAAAAATATTGGGTATGTTGGTGTGGATGTGAGTACGGTTGTTGAGTGTGGGTGTCTCTATGTAGGTGACACACACCCATCTTTCCACTGGAGTGACAATATCTTCTTTCCGGTATTGCCAAAATTGTTTCTACAGTTAGATGCGCAACTCACGCTAAAATAAACCATTATTTTTTATACACTAGTTTGATAATGGAAAGAAGCAAGTATGAGAAAGCAGCAAGTAAAAGAGAGCGGTTGGAAAAAAATTTCAACTGAAATCTCACTAAGCAAAAGAAGACGATACGCTATCGTTTGGGAACTTTGCAGTTTGCTCACAGTTCGTCTCGTTTAATGCTAGTGACTGGCTGATAATTTATATCACCTATAAGAACACATGGAATAGTTTTATATAAAATTTCAATTTGGTAGAGCAATCATCTTTATTTGATAAGAAAAAAGAACGGAGTACACTCGAAAAACTAAGGAAAAACTTCATTGGTCAACGGATTTAAAAGAGATAGGAGTCACACGAGCAAATAGCATCACTAGAACGCTATTTTTAAAAATGACAATAATAATAAGAAACAATAAAAGAAGTAGTAACAGCGGAAAAAGTAATAGCACAACCACTCTGACCGGAACAAGTACTATAATGACAACTAGGATCATTATTATAATTACACGTACAACTACCACCATTACAACCAGAACGACAATTAGTATTACAATTTGAAGTAGTGCAACCACTACAACTACAAGGATAAGAAGTATGGGTACCATAATTAGTATAGAACGTACTAGTACAAAGAAGAAGTGCGCAAAAATCAGTATAAGTATAAAAAGTTTGATTATAATAACAAAGGTTACCACCAACACAACTAGTATTACAACCGTCAGACGAAGAACAACAACCACTATTACTATTACAATAAGGACAAGTATCCGTAGAATTACAACTACAACTAGCAGCAAGAGTAGAGTTAACACTAATAGCAGAACCAACACCACCACCAGTATTAGCACCATAACCATCATCACAAGTACAAGAACCAGAACCAGAACCAGAACCACAACTACAAGAGCCACAACTACAAGAGCCACAATTACAATTGCAAGTACAAGAAGAAGAACCACCATAATGGCAATCACAAGGTGATGGAGTTGTTGTTGTTGTTGTTGTTGTTGTTGTTGATGTTGTTGTGGTTGCTGTTGTTGATGTTGTTGTCGTTGCTGTTGTTGAAGTAGTGCTAGTGCTAGTAGTTGTGGTAGCAGTAGTAGTTGTTGTCGACGTAGTCGATGTTGACGTTGTTGACGTAGTAGTCGTACTAGTAGTAGTAGTGGTTGTTGTCGTTGTTGTTGTTGTCGTGGTGGTAGTTGTTGTTGTTGTCGTTGTGGTAGTTGTTCCGGTCAGAGTGGTTGTGCTATTACTTTTTCCGCTGTTACTACTT
>CAJNYU010000852.1:0-22047 GCA_905331475.1 Rotaria socialis | reverse complement strand
GTTTCATAGCCATTTCTGCCAATTGGCAGAAAATCATTAGACACGCTGCCAATTACAACACACTTTTGCCAATTGGCAGAAATTTTGTGACGCTCTGCCAATTTTTCAATTGGCAGAAAGGAATTGGCAGAAAGGGTTAATACCAATACCACAATGGTAAATTATTGAATATTTTTAATAAATGAGATCACATTTTCTAAATTTGGTGATGCCTTCTAGATTATCATTCTTTGTATTGTTTATATTTGTATATGTGTTTGTTCTATTTTGGTAGTGGTAGTTTTTCTGAATCAACGGCGCACTGAAACTAGAGGTTGTAAAAACTTACCATTTATAATGTTTTCCTTTTAACCTAGTTTTAAATAATAGATGAAGTCTCGGTCATGATTCGACAATCATTGAAGCTACTGGTTACGCCTGTAAAACTTTGTCGTGATCCTAAACAGCTTATTTTAATCCCACTGATACTGACGATATGGCCCTGCCTCGAACAATCATTTAGTGCGGCAATATTTACGAAGGTTAGTGACATCATATTTTCGAATCGCTCCTAAATAAATCATGTCGATTCTTAATGGGCATTTATCACTTGCACACTGGGTGCCAAATTTTTCAGTCTCGTGTTGGTTGTATGTGGCACATGCGCTTGTTTCGGAAGTTTTGTGTTCAGTTACTTGATTAAAAAAGTTGGTCGTTGGTCATTTGTGGTCGTCGCAGCTCTGATCAACTATGGCCTCATTATTACTATGCTTGTATGACAACCGTCTAAGGATCAACTCATCGTTCTCTGTGTTATTTCCGATCTCTGGGGTTTAGCACAAGCAGTTTGGTTACCACAAATTTCTGTTCTCTACAGTGTATTATTCCCTGATAGTAGTGAGGCAATTTTTTCTGATATCTGTCTATGCGAACTCGTAGGATTTCTTGTGTTCTACACCATGATGCCATATATTCGCACTCAAGTCGCGTTGATTGTTCTTCTAATAGTACTCTCATCGGGTGTATGTGGTTATAGTGTGATAGAGTATCGATGACTTAGAAAAAGCAATACAAAATAGCCGTCGAACATCAAAAGTGATTTCATAGGCACTGATGCTAGACGTTTGATGACATTGTATCAGTATAATCATCTTTTCGCTGGTAATTTTCTTATGCCAATTCTATTGCTGATTTTTTTACTATTTGTCCCACGTTGCGAATACCGGATCATTTTTTGCGGTAATCCGCGGTATTTATCCGTTCTGCGGTAATGGGAGCCGGTAACCGGATCGGTAAAACCGCGGTTAACCGCCGATTTTCATGCTGTTTTTATTACATGGGGTGTTTAATATATATCTTTCAAATACAGATTTCAATATAACCTTGCATCATTGATATATCGATAACATTGATAAAGGTTATCTGTTCATAGTTTTTTGAACTACTTTCAACTTCGCTCGAGATATTGATAAATTCATTCAAATTTCATGCTATATGATATGAATATATTAAATCTATGTACTACTGTTAGTTATCGATGAAAAGTGTTTCGTTCTCAATGCTATAATACCTGTTGCACTTTGAAAATTCAGCTAGATTAGCTAGCAGGAGAGGTGAAAGCAGCGAGTGAAATCTTGATGACTATGCGGAATTTATCGATAAGTAGCAATGGTTTTGGGAGGATGAACTGAAATGTAGAAGTTCATAATTCTTATACACAGTTTAATTGACGAATTGTACATTCGCAAGTTCACCATGTCTCCTATCCGATGATAACTGAACCTACCGAACGTTAGACTTTGAATTCATAAGTTTTTTAAACATTCCATGCAGAGATCTATACTATAAATAAAATAGTATTACTCTGAAATGACTTCATGCTATCAGTCGATTAGAGAGAGACCTATCTAATAGATATATGCTTAGTTCGAGTTGAAACATCTAACTTAATTTGATGATCTGAAACAAATATGAAAACTTTGAATTATGAGATGTTTTTTACTGATGTAATCATTACTCTATATTTATATTTAAAGGTGCGAAAAAAAATTCTATCACTGGATTATAAGAAAAATTATTATTTGCATTTGAATTGTATTGTGCATGCACCATTATTTTTTCTACTTCAATGCAAATAGAAATTTTGATACATAATATACACAGTTTACGAGCTTAGGCATTTTAGTATCTGATCCTCCCAATAGACATGTCAGTATAGTTTATAAAAAAAAAATTTGTTTTTTAATTAAAAACGATAATTCGAACTCTCTTAAGGGATGTTTACAGTTTTCTAATTAAAGTATGAAAAATAAAATTTTGTTTTCGGAATATGTTTTTATGCAAATCATTTACACTCGGATTTGATAGATTATGTTTCTGGTGATTTATTATACCTGACTTGTTCTCTATCAATCGATTTGCATAGATTATGCAGATTTAAATCAATTGTGGCTAAGTTGACGACCACACATTGAATCTAATTTATTTAAGTGTGAACGTCTGTACTTCCTTTGATTCCCATTTATATCCTTAATCAGACTTCCATAAACACATATCTATATTCAGACCAACCCTTTTCACATGTATATATCAACTATTGAATATGAGTTCAGTTCTACAACAACGATATTTAGATGTAATAGATGCTATAAAAGTAAGAAAAACTACTGTAAAAATCTTCTTTATCTAAAAGAATGGTTAAAAGTTCTCAAGAATCATGAATGTGACAGGTCTTGAAATATTTGATGGTTCTCTACATTTATTATATTCATCGGTCATCAAATTGGCTTACGTATAGCATGTGCAGAGCTATGAAATTCATTGATATCAACATTAAGCTACATACTATCTTTAAGAATCTATTGCATTTGTTTTGCTGTCAACAAAGTCGTCTGTTTTATTAGAAAAATATACGAAAATAATGTATGTACCCATGTTGCGAATACCGGATCATTTTTTGCGGTAAATTACACTGATATGGGAGTCGGTACGCGGACCGGTAAAACCGCGGTTAACCGCCGATATTCATCCGATTTTCATGGCATGGGTACTCCGTTTATCGGTGGTTATATAATTCAAACTTTAATTTCTGTTGATCTGTAGAAATTGTTGATTGCAGTAAACTATGTTAACTGAAACAGAAAAAAGAGTTCAAGATCCATATAATTGTGGTTATCGTTTAACGTGAATATTACATCTAGTTTACCTTTTGGTTCGTATTAATATTTATATTGTTGTAACTCATCTCAGAGAGAATGTAGGCATGATTGTAATTGAACCAAATATTTAAACTCATACTCGAATTCTCAATCTAATTTTTTAATTGGTAATGATATCTTCATTTTTATCATCTGATACATATTTTCTACTTCAACAATAGACGATTCAAATATTAAATTATTCTAAAGTATTATGTAAACAAGATCAATAGAAATTTAATTTAATTTAATCATATTAAAAAACCGTTTCAATGGCTAATTAATTTGTTGAAAATATTGCGCTAACTAGGTATCTATGTATATATCAATCAATGTGGAAGTAATTTATAATTAGATCGCAAATCAAAGGATAATAAATCTAAATTAAATGAAAGATACTAAGAAAACAACGAATAAAAAAATTATAAAGTATCGTATTTTGCTATGTTTAGTGCTAGTATTAGTTTGGTTGCTTTTTTTTTATATAGTTACACCCACACCCTGACAATTCCGAGTTGATGATAAATATGCGCTCTTTCCGGATCGGTCAGTGATTGATGAAGTAAGACTTCATACACCTCTTGAGCTTTGTTTAACTGACCAAGCCTAATAAGAAGCATACCCAATTGATCCCACCCTTTCGAATTTGGAGAGATCTCATTGCGCATGTATTCAGTAAGTCTTTGAAGATTCAAATCTTTTTCATCCGTGAGTGTGAAATCAATGTTTCATGGACGATTATTTCCATCAATTGATTACATGAGACAGATTCTAAAGATTGAATTCATTGTGAGGAGCATTTCGTTTTCGTGCTTGTAATGACTGATACCGTTGATGTTTGCGAACGCAGTATTGGATATGGATGTGTTAACATTTATTTCAAAAATAACTCCAATGACGTCAGGATTTGCTAGTTGAATTTCCGCAAAGATACGAGATACATCTTGATCCAGACTTGTAGACAAAAAATGATTAAATGATAAGAGCCCATTTTTGTTTTAAATTATCTGACCAAACTGTGTCTGAGACAGTCCTTGACCACGATAAACAGTAAAGGAAGTCGCATTCATATGTCGAGGATATTGTTCAGTATGCAGTTCAGTGATGTTGTTATGAAGATCTCGAATAAAAAATCCCATTCGAATAATCAGATCTACATCGATCAATCGTAGTGATTGGTTGAGCATAGAATAGAGAAACCGCTGTGATGTATACTACCATATCGGGGCGTGTTCATGGTATTCTCGATTGAATTTATCCACTATGCTCAGTTTGATCTCATTGTTCTTCGAAAGTTGGCTACAATATGAAATAAATTCATCGAAGTGTTTTCTTTCGAAATCGACTGCTAACAAGATTTCCTTTAGTATCTCAGTGTACATAAATGATGCATCTAAATGATCCAGATTTTGTATATAGTCTTCACTACTAGTTGATATACAACTTGTGGAAACCAAATTCTGATCGTACCAGGATACGGCTTCGCGAATTTTATCACAAATAGAAGTTACATCTGAAATCATCAGTTTTACTTTTTTTATATTGATTAATGTCGTCTTGATGTAGAATGTGATTGTCACTTAAAAGACAGATAGTATTGATTGGAGGAATATCATGAACAATGGGAATCATTGTCGGAAGAGAAACACCAGATAAAATCATAAATATACTCTCATCTTGAATATCTTTAATGAAATCAACACATTCATCCAAACTAGAAATTGATGTACCTCATATGCGATTTCTTTTAATTTCTTGATGGTATCAACACAAATATTTTGATTAGTGTTATGAACATCTACATCAAACCAGACTAATCCGAAGCTTTGAAGCATACTAGTATGAGGCAGTCTTGTACTCATATGATCAATTGAAATAGCAGTATACATCGTCGTTGAGGTTTCGTTGTCGTTCATAGTGTGCGTTATGTTAGATTATTCAAAATTCAAAATAAAATGATTTGAATTGAAGTATTCTGTTGGCAGGCTTTGTTGATGCTTCTATGGTTTTTAGAACTGTTTATGGTTTGTTTTCTTTTTATTGCTTTTTCATTCAAGCACTCCACTCCTTTTTTGTGTATTATCATCGCTAGTATCATGATATAATAAACTAAAGGAAAGATAGTAATACAATTGCATGCTGCCTTCTGGCATTTTATCACGTTTGCAGATTTTTTCCTTCTTTCAAATGTCGCCATAAATGAACTGGTAGATATAAACCGAACAATAAAAGCTTAGTAACCGTGAGTGCATGACGAAATTCTAAACTCTTTGCTTAAATTGGTTTTCATTATCTTGGAGGAAAATTGAGTGATCAGTTTATTTTCATCTTTTTGTGCAGCGAAACGTAACTTGTACAGCACTTTGATCTATTGACTATCACGATATAGAATACCCCCTCCCCCTGATTTGGAAGCCATGGCTTTCTATTACGATTCAATAAGTCGTTCATTTTTTGGTGGCGTTCTATTCCGGGTGCCTTTCTATTACAGGGTGACGTTCTATCCTGGGGGTAGTAACACATCGGATTTTTATTTTTTGAAAGGGCAACAGTTTTAGGAACAATTACTATATGATGCCAAACACTTTCTTAATTCTTAAATAGTAAAAGAAATATACTGACAGCTATTAATTTAATCAAAATACTGAAAAAATAGTGCGTCTTGGCATATTATTCATCACACTATTTATTTATAGTAGTGGTTGCTGACGATGATTCAATAAATAACTTTATAGTGCACGATTAATTAATCCTGTGTGTTATCTGTTATTGCACTATTTATATGAAATGAACACATTGCCACATATACTAAGAGACGTACAACATCGGTAAACGCAATTATTTTAAGCTAAACCGTTTCACAAACGTTTATCTTATGATTTTAACTAGCCTATGGATTGTAACTATGATAAAAATGATTGGGATCCATTGCTTTGTTGTTGCCATGTAAAAAGTAAAGCGAGACGGGAACAAATGAAACTGAAGATTTACATCTGCTTTTATTCTCAACCATATTAAATTGACAAGAGACATTAGTTATTCAATGAGAATTATAAGTTGATTGAACGTGCCGTGCAACCGGGAAAAGAAAAAAAGCACTAGCCGAATAAAAGAGCATTGATTTTCTTCAAATGATTGCTATACTACTTTACTTTTTTCAAAGCGGCATCATAAACAGAAAGTAATTTGGTAATAATGGAAAAATCATACTTTTGGAATATCCATCAAGAATATCATCCTAAAAATCGTTTATTAAAATATTCGAAGTCATCAAAAATCTCTCTAGAAACATTACACATGCTTTCACACGTACGAAAAATGTATCAAAAAATGCCACCAATCATACACTCTCTACTAGATACAGAAGAAAACGACGGTATAGATTTTCATAAAAACAAAAAAACTGATTTATTGTATCGGCTTTTTTTCTATTCTTTTCATAGATTTTGTACTTGAACATGATATCTTTGGTCAACAATGCAATTTACCTATGAAAGACTTACAAGTCATTTGGCAGCCAACATCATTCTATGTGTCTGATCGAATCTATCAAAAAATAAAACACGATCTTTTATCATGCACAATAGATAAAGATCATACATTTCTCTGTTTATTTCCAATATATATCGATATGAATCGTAAAAAACAAATATTACTCGATCATCAACATGAAGAAATTTTTCTTCCATCAACAATTCCAAGTACAAAAAGCGATCTCAATCATTTACAAGAACGTTTTCATGGGATGCTATATAAAGAACAAGCACTTGAAATAGGTTTATGTAAAAAACGTCGAAGAATTTATAATGATTTGTTTGATGAACTTATTCGTAGCATAACTCTTCAATGCACTGAGCGTGGTCTTTTACTTGCAAGAATTAAAAATGAATATCTGCAATGGATGAATACATATGAAGAACTTTATGCAAGCGGCATGGCTTATGCTTTAAGGCAATATTTATGTAAAACAGAAGAAAAACAAAAAAGTGGCCATGTTATTCAAGAGTTAGAATATGAATGTCAACAATTACAAAATGAAATTGACAAAGAATCGAAGCGTTTCGAAAAAATTACACAATTGCTTCATGATGATACTGAACAGAGTCATGAACAAAATTTATTAAAAACGAATGCTAATATATTACGATCAACAAATGAAATACTTCGACGTGACTTTCAAAATACATTGAATAATATTCTATCGTCAACTATTTTTCTAGGTGAACCAATTAATTATAATAAAGAGGACGATTAAAATAAATGTATTTTTCTTTTTATTCGAAATTTAACAAATATATCATTCGAAATATGGAATCTTCATAGGTGCAGGATTTTGCATATAGGTAATAACAATAGCAGATGCTGAAAGCCTAAACAAAGATAAACATGATTTTTTTATTTAAGACGAAAACGTGTTGAGACATGTTTCGCACTCGTAGATTTCAAAAAATACATCTCGATCTTTTTTATGAATAATTCATTCTATCATTAGTAAGACTAGTTGAATTCTCATGTTGTGTATGAAAAAAAATCAACATCACTTCGACATAACTGTGGGTTCGTTTTCATCTGATTTCTGTTCTCATTTGAGTGATAAATAATACATACATGAAACTACTAAACACTTGTTTACCATCTTCCGACACTCGCGAATTGGCAAAGCCGACAATTGCTAAATATTATTTATGTTCTTAAGAAAATAGATTTATTTTCGCAGTTATGATTACCAGAAAATAATGCAATCCATCCACACAATTTTATCTAGAATTTAATTTAAGAATAAGAATTTCAATTTCGAATGTAGTTCATTTTCCCCCCGATTACCTTGAGCATCAATGCACACATAGAGCAAAGCATTCCAATTAGATTCATGTAATCTGATAAACCATCATCCACAAGTGAAATGAACTTTGGCTGAAATCTGTAATCAGTTTTTACAATAGAAAAATAAATATATCATATGATGCATACCTGTGGATACGATTCGATCGACGATTATCCATGGTATTTGAAGACTCTAAAAAGGACGCAAGTTTTTAGAGAATATTTCAGTTGTCCTACAGAATAAGACTTGTTCTGTGATAGAAACTAGTTTAGTCTCGAAATCCAAAGCATTTCGATGTTCAGGGTTAGAGTATCTGTTTGTCTTTTTTGAAGTACGTACCGAGATTTCTTATCAGATTCGTATACTTTTGCATTGGCCATAAGAAAAAATATTAAAGTATATAGGAATTGGATAATAGATGGCGTTGCCATTTAATACCTGAAAATAACAGATTAAAACTCTCATCTATACCTACAAAGAAAGAAGCAAATTAAACTATAGATATGACGTTTGAATGCAATATGATTATGGATTCTTTCCATTGAGAATAAAACTCCTTTCTTTTTATAATCTCTAAAGCCTATTGGGATATAGTTTTAAAAAAAAGAGGTTTTTTAATGATCTTTCTTAAATACTCCGATTTTCTAATAATTTTTTCTTATGTTAATACCCTTGATTTTTTTCACTTGAATTCTATTTAATATACTATAAGTAATGTAACGACTGTATTGTTTAGATAAATATTTCTCTTCGCCATAAGGTTACAATTACTTGATTGATTGTTTGAGTAAAAACAGTCGCAGCCAATAACTATCTGTAGTACGTCTTAGATACGTGTTTGATACTTGGTAAAAATTATAAACATTCACGATATGACGCATTGCGTAGCTAGAAAAATATTGATTATGGTTTTCACACCCTCAAGACTTCTGTGTTTTTCTTTTGAAATAGAAAAGAAAAAATATTGATATTGTAAACAATTATCATTTGAATATCTATGCATAATGATCTATCAATTGTATGTTTGTAAAGAAGTTCTTTTCTTTTTATCATGAAGTGACAAATTTTCATAGCCAGAAGTTCGCTTCCACTTAATTACGTCTATGAAGATTTCTTTAAATAAATAAATAATCAATTATTTTTTCATGAATGTTGAATTTTCGATAAATTATACATATCAATGAAATTTTCAATGTAGCTAATATTTACTAAATTCTCAATCGGGTAATTAGTACTACGGATATGAATCTCAAGTTAATATTTGATTAATGATATCATAGAGGACATATTGTCATTGGAATTGAAGGAAAAACTAATTCTTCTTGTATCCTATCTACTGTCGTTCTTTATTGAGTGCTAACAGCTCGAAATATTCTCATTTTGACATTGACAATATTTGTTTGCCATATTTGTCTAATTAGTAAGACAATAATTTATATTTACGTGATAGAAACTTATATATCAAATTTTAACATCAATCAGACTTTTTGTCTTTATTTTATAGATAGTTTGTTTGTGTAGAGAATGATATATGGTTTGCTTTTGCGTGTTAACCAGTAGCTACTACTAATTTTCTGAACCAAAAGAAAAGAAATTTTATAATTAGGATGATTCATTCAATGCTGTATGATACTTTCAAGGTTCTTGAATTCTCTTAAATTAACTCAACGTATAATCACTACAATAATAACCACATTATTTATAGTTATTTCGTACTAATAAGCAACGGCTTTTCGTGACTCCATGTTGGTTTCTTTTTTTGTTGATATTTTTTTGTTTTTTTATTCGGCATGCTTGAATAATTTCCTCTACGTATGTTATATGTCACATTTTCGAATGTTATTTTTCTTTAATATTCAGTTTTCGTTCGTTTTCGTTATTTCTTACTGCATTTTCCTTGTTTATATCTGATAGTGAAGAAACACTAGCAAATAAAGAAGAAAAAACTCAGTCATACACAACGTCGTATCATATTGATTAACTTTTCTGATTTTGGTTTAGAGTAATTGATAAGAGAGCAAAACAAAAATGCCAAAGATAGGCCCTGGCTTTTGGAAAATTTTATTAGGTATTGGTGTTGGTCTAGCATTTATTGCTTTTATTCTTGGTTTGCATACAAAGAGAAATTGATAAATAAAGAGAAACTGAACTTTTTTTTTTGACTTTTATTAGGATGGATTGGCTTTGGTGTACCTGATTGGCATGCATTTCAACATTATAATGGTTCTACAGAAGAATTCTATGGTCTTTGGGCATATTGCCAACAACCAGCTCCACTTTATAATACTGTTTGTAGACACTGGTCAGATGCTTCCCATCAATTATTTAATGGTACTGAACCAAGTTTTCTTAGTATATCAGACGGTCTAATCACTATTGGCATGATAATGCTTTCTTTGGGTCTTATCGTTGCCGTAGTTACAGCTATTCTTCCTTTATTAGCCTATGCAGCTGGTGCTTTAATGCTTCTCGGTTTTATTTTTCTTATTATTGGTTTACCCATATTTGGTCAAGAATCAAACAGTCTTTCTAAACTAAGAGGTGACGCAAAATACAATAAACGTTATGGATTTTGGCTCATAGTTCCGACTATTATATTGGCATTTTTAGCTGCAATCTTATTCATAGTTACTGGCTATTATTATCAACGATATGGTTTCGGTAATTTAGCAACGCATAGTTATAGTCGACGTCTCTATGGCGGTCAGCGACTTCTTGGACCAGCTAATTTACTCAATGGAATGCCGTATGCAGCATATCCTAGAATGATGCCAAATCCGTATCAATATCAAGCTGCTTTACAAGGACCATCTTTACTTTCTCAATATATAGCTCGACGTATGCCTCAATATTATGGTCCGAGTGTAATACGACGTGTAACTGTCACAGCCTTTCCACAGCCGTCTGTGATTCGAGCTACTGGCCAGCCACCCTATGTAGCACCAGCCTACTATAGACTTCCAGGAGCACAATCAGGATATGCACCAAGAGTGAATCTTACTGGAAGGGCACGCGCTGGTTCACCTATACGTGTAGCATAATCTTTTCACGCAAAAAACAAGATCTCAGGAACAAATATTTATTAACTGTGATTGTGATTGATTTTCTAACGGTGAATTTTCCTGTTATTCGTACTTTTGCCTATTGTTCTCTATATTAAATTATGCGCACACAATATACTATTATATGATTAAAAAAAGAACAGCTGTCAGCTGCAATAACATTCCAAAATATAATATCTTTTTTGTTATTTCTTCGAAGTAGCAGAATCTTTTCTTCTTTTTTCATGGTTGAATATATAAAAGAATAACCTCAATATCAAAAAATCATCTTGTTCTTTTTATTTGTATGTGAACGTTCAACGAAAAGCTCACAACCTTGACATCTATGTAGATAGAAGAATATCCTCTTTTTTTCTCTTGTTTCAAAATCATCAGTTATATAATATGAAGCAGTAAGTCATCATCTTTTTTTCAATTTATATCAGTAGTATGAAAGAGAATCAGACCATCATAGGTATATTTATCTACATAAGGGCAAAGCTATCGCTCAATATTTCATCACATACTCTTTCTCTTGCACATTCTCATCGATCGACGAATTATCAAATGTCATCGATATAACTAACCCTAACTCTTTTTTTTGACAATGATTGTTAGCTAACGGTGTAAACGATTGTAAAATCAGGATCTATAAAGAAGAAGAAAAAAAAACATTCGGCAAAGAGCTAGATTCCTTCAAAGTAGATTAGCAATATAGATATATCTTATCACAAAAAAAGAACAGCAACGAAAGGAAATGAGAGCTTGATGCGTAAGCCTGCCGTTTTTCCATGAGTGTGTGCTTTACAATATGAAGATCAACAAGAACAAACTAAAAAAGAAAAAGAGAATATAACCGACACAAATATTATTTTCTCTAACTATGTATTTTGCCCGCCCATGCCTATTCACCTTCGTGTGTGCAGTTAAGCATCTCATACAATCACAATTACTCTGCTTCTTCTAGTTAATGCAGCATGTCTATTACCTTTTTCCATTTTTCATAGATTGTCGTTGCTTTCTTGAGATCAATCACATCTGTCATCTGCTCATATATTCTTACTATGTACATCGAATGTCGATAAGAACTGTATACTCATGCAATAATAATATTGATGTCGATGCAATACAGCTATACGCGTTATTCTTTTTGATAATCCCAATGATAGAAGAAAAAATACTTTCAACTATGATAGCTAGCTACTCGACTTTTTTAGTCAGGCGAAAAACCGATTATATTATGCCGGCATGAGCATTATTTTCTTCTTCTTCTTCTTCTTTTTCTTTTTCTTCTTTTTACTTACTTTCTATTTGATTAGAAGATAGATTAATAATAAGCTTTGAGAATATCATTTGAAGAAAAGAAACTACTGTCGCCTTATTACTCCTGCTGTGTCTTTGATTATTCTCAATGTCATTCTTTAATTTCTCTTATACTCTCGTTGTGTATCTAAGAATCAGGATAGATTTCAATCATATTGCTATCATTATTATCTGTCTACATGATTTGGGCTTATTCATGATCGTTTTTCTGCTCTATTTCTCTTACTTTTCATCGCTTAGGAACTGTTATTGAACAGGACACGTATACTGTCAACTAGAAATGTGCTTCTATTTAAATCTTTTCAGAGGAGACAAAGAATATTTATTAAAAAAATGAGTTCTTCATCATGACCATAGTTTTGTTCTTTTTTCCCTTGTTTTGGTTCAGTGACAGCTTTGTCCTTCGTTAAGATGTACTCAAATCTTGTATTCGTTCTATTTAGTAAAAATGTGGCAAATAATAGATCACTATTTTTTTCCATAATAAGACTAGCCCGATCAGTCTGCCGAAAGAATCAGAAATAAAGCCTTCTAGTACTTTCTTCCTTGATTCTATATTGTAGCTAAGTAGACTGCATTAGAGAAAATAGTATATAATTAGCGCTTTTTACTCGGAACATTATCAAAATGGTTCATGTATGTTGAAAACAGCTTCTATCTGTACTTAATAGTTAGTTAATTATATTTCGTATTGCTCTAATAATATTGATTCGACACATTAATCAACTCAGCTAATAATTCATATTGTCATTGTTATTTTTTTTTGTTGAATTATTTATTGGATTTTGCTTTTGGGAGGTTTATTGGTGCATTTACACGATGAAAACAGGTCAAATGTTTCTTCGATTCACTAGATTTTTACTCAATAAAACACAAAATCATTTATTAAATACAGCTATAAAAAATACGCGACCAAATGAACAACTGCTGGATCATATAGAATATATCTATACTACATGTGATTTGTATGTAGTCTGAAAAACTTTCCTGTATGTTTACTTTTGTTAAAAATAAATATTTCTTTCTTTGTAGATTAATTGAATTACAAGGTGATTATTTTAAAGAAAAAAAAATCAACAATTTGGTGAAAGCGATTTTTCCTAATACGATTGACAAACTGAAATCATTATGAGATGAAAAATGATCTTCATCAAAATTTAGTTAGTTATTATCATACATGCCATAATGACAAACTTAAGTACTCGAGTTTATATGTTGACTACATATTTGGCATGTAATACAAGTAATCAGACACGGCATAATAGTTTTCAAAGTCGATCGTACGAGATACCGATGCATGCAATTCATATGTAGAGAAGTCGACCTATCATTTGTCACTTTCGTGTCGTTCTTTTCTTTAGACATTGAGATATATATATATATAGTATAGACAATGAGAAGGCATAGCAATGAATTATCAGGCGGTGACGCGATGACCCCGAACCGACACTGGTCGCGATAAGTGAATTTATCGATAGGCTTCTTTTTTTTCGTATTTCTTTTTATGGTACGATCGAATGTTAAGATTCACAAGCATCCAATTTCTCGTATGTTACGGCTGACTAGTTACGCAAGAAGGCTGATAGAATTATGCAAATATATATATATGTATGTGCATAAGCATTTTCTGTCTTTATTTGCAAGTGTTGATGAGTATAGTGATACGACGTAATAATATTCAAGTTGTCTTTCTTCGTTCATATCTATGTAACTTTCTTGCTGATGGAGTTGGAAATGAGATTATCGAGCAAGTGCGTTATGTCCTGTATATTTCTCTTTTAGTAAGATTCTCATTTAGTTACCGAGTGTCATTGATGAAAATCTCATTTTTCAAGTTGTTCTCTCTCTCTCTTTCTTTCTCTCTTTCTCTCTTTCTCTCTCTCTCTCTCTCTCTGCCTTTCCGTCTTTCTTCTCATACATAAGAAGGATCACCCGTTGTGGTTGTCACGCTCTCATTTTCCATTGGAGTGACAGAGAAAAGAAATAAAGGAAAGGAGATAGTAGATAATTTGTCGATGTTCCGATGTATCTGTTGCCGACGGCTAATGTCCTTGGTATTAGTGAAACACCATCAGAAAAATCGTGTTGGTAACGATACTTTCCTTGAATGTGATTTGAGCTACGTACTAAGATGCGTGTGAAATTCAATCGATCGGACAAAAGCGTATTCCTAGATTGCATTTCGATATTCATTCAAATCAAGGATAGATGAAAACCAGAGAGAAAAGGGTGTTCATACAATCGCAGCAAGATAGATTAGAAAATGAGATATCCGTTTTAAAACATGACAGAAATGATATTTAGATCATAATTGAAAAAAGTGACAAAATACATATATGTATACTTGTTTTTATCAGTTCTAAGCATCTAGCCTTTGCTTTTTATTGCATAAAAACGTCGCTACCTATATATGTACATATTTTTCAGCGTTTTTTCCTCAATATCATCAAGTAACATTCATTTCATTTTGCTTGTCTTCTATATCTTTTCTTCACTTCCTCTTGTCAGAACGAATGATTGGTGTTGGCACGGACATCCGGACATAGTCAAGCCTTCAAACCATAGCCTCACATACATCCGTTCATATTATTTTCTATTACACACGTACTGAAAAAATCTATACTTCTTCGTTTTTTTTTGTAGAAATACAGAAAAAAGAGATGTTAGTTACTGCGAATCATTGGGCTTCATCTGCTACGATTAATATAACAAGAAACGATATACACCCTCCGACTGGCACTAACAATAGTAGTTTACCGTATTCAACATATACTGAACCAATGTGGGCTACTTTATCATTAATTATAAGTAAGTAATAATACTTTCTTGATACAAAAGAATAAAGTTCAAGCCTTTATTTAGCCGGTTACACATCTAATAAGATTTATTTTTAGTTTTTCATTATCATTTATTGTTATTTTCATATTGGCGCTAATATTTGTGAAAAGTAGTAGGGTATTATCACCAAAAAGAAAACATTATTCATAAAAAAAAAGAGAAAAGAAATCCAGTATATATTTTATCATTATTAAAACAAAGAAGAATCAAGAGTATGATAGGCGGAGATCAATATTCTCAAGTAGAAACCTAGTTGAAACAACGGGCTAAAGGTTTTTAAGGACACTTCTATATAAAAATAATACGTTATTTAACACTAATAAGAATGCTAAAAAAAGAATGAAAGAAAATGTCATATGCATAAATATTCTGAGAGCGGAAACTGATAAGACCTGTTTTTTTTCTTCTATAAAAAGTAAAAAGAATACTATTAATATGAGAAGTTTATTGAGAAGAAAGTATTAAATTATAGATTATCTATAATTAAATGAGTAATTCAAAAAAAATATTTTAGTTATTTTATTTACTGTTTGTGGTAACAGTCTCGTTTGTATTGCTGTTATACGTGAAAGACATTTACAAAATACGACTAACTATTTTTTAACATCACTTGCATTTACTGATTGTATGGTGGCATGTCTTGTTATGCCACTAGCTGTTACTGTTGAACTTATTGGACATTTTCCATTTAATGCATTAGCCTGTAATGTTTGGTTAACATTTGATGTTTGTTGTAGCACATCTTCAATATGGCACATGAGGTAAAAGAAAATCTTTGTTTGTTTCAAGTGTTTGAATGCTGGTTTTATATTTTAAGTGTTATGTCACTCGATCGTTATCTCACTTTGAGATATCCGCTAAAATATGGAAGAAATAAACGACGAAGTTTAATGGCTTATAAAATCATAACAATATGGTAAATTTTAATTTTTTTATCAAATTAATATATATTTCTCGTTCATAGGTTAATATCATTTGCTATTTGTTTGCCATTATTTATTCTCGGTTTAGTTGATTCATCAAATGTATACGATGAAAAAACACGTGCATGTTTTCCGGCTCATAGAACATTTAAAATTTATGGCTCATTCGTCGCTTTTTTTATTCCATTGATTATTATGATTGTTACATATGCATTAACAATGAGTGCATTACAACAAGCATATTCAACAAAAAAGAAGCGGCATACAAGACGACAAAAAATGCATGCTGTAATTAATTTAGCGGCAATCGCAATGCGATGGAAACGAGCTGTTAATAACGAACCGATTGATGAACAAAAAGATTCTATTCAATCCACGTTAACAAGATCTAAACAAAAAATTCAACCATTAAATGTTGTATCTGCACCAATGAATTATCAACGTAAACGTGCCGCATCACTACTTGCTAATGAGCAATATTCATCCGGTAATAAACATCTATCAAAACAAATGTTTGTTTCAAATTATCGTCTTAATGAAGTTTTAAAACCATTAAAACCAATTACATGGTATAAACGACGAGAAAAACAACTTCAATCATTGCCTGAAAGATCTAGTAAATAAGAATGAATTTTTCTTGTTTTCATTTATTCCATTATATTGTATTAGTTGAACAATCATCTCCATCCTCAGATCATCATCTTGATACTGAGTCTTCTCTTGATTTCAATTCTCATGTAAAACGTTCTCATTCATGTACACCATTACTCGATGTTAAACATGGTCGAAACGATCGTCGGCGTAGCTCATCAGTTCATGCATTACTTCAAATACGTCGAGATTCAGCTAAAATCAGTGAAGAATTTGCTAATTTAGCAGCACAATTATCTGCAGCAATGAATAGTCAAAGTTTACCAATTGACCGATCGTCACTTTCTGTTCCTCGTAGTGTACGAGTCTGTTATAGTTCAACACCAACCATTGATCACTTACTTGTTGCAACAACTATGCCTCAACCAAACTCTATTCCAAGTCCGTATCTTACTGTTGAATCCAGTACTACGTTTGTTAGTGACCACGAACAACAACAACAACAGCGTGGCCGTGCGTAAGTTAAATTTTAGAAATCCGCCAAACATCATCATTAATTTTATAACAGGAAGTTAAACGTAACAGCATACATCCTTTGTTTCCTGAGGTCAAAAAACATCTCACCAAAAAGAAAAGCATGATTACACTAAAAACACTGGTTTCTTATCACGCTAAGTCGATAGATTTTTGCATTTGAATATACTTCGCATATATTTTAAACGAACTAATGAGCTTTTTCTTTCATTATCAGCTGTCAAATTTTTTATCAGCAATTATTTGACGTGGTCTTTCTTCATTGAAAATTATCTAGACATTTGAGCTTGATAATCTTTGCTAAAATTTTTAAATTTCTGGTGACGTTATTCCAACAAAAATTACTCTTTCGAATTATTTCGAGGTTTCCACTAGAGTGAGATGGATTAGAGTGCAAATTTAAAAGCGGAAGCTCAAGTATTATTTTGATCGAAGTAGATTAAAAAATGTTCTATGGCTTTATTCCTCTTTTTAACCCTTTCGCATCGGCTTTTATAAATAATTTTAACTTTGTACTATGTTGAAAACCTTCCATTGTCTATCCCTAAGGCTACATAATTAATTACGTATGTTACTTCTCTTTTAGCCATAGTACAGATATTCGTTTATCATCACTAGAGAAGGATGATGATAAAATAACTATGAATAATGGTGTAACTATTCCAAACCTTCTTATTACACATGATAGTATACACAATTTACCAGTGGATATAAATACTACTACTATTAATAATAATAATAATAATAATAATAATAATAGTTCAACAAAACTTAATGTTAATCATAATCATGAACCGTTTACTCGTCGTCTTACATCGCCATCGAAGCTACAAAATACGTGTCAACGTATTAAAGATTGGATTACAATTACGACATTTTCAACATCGCTTGATCATGATGTAGCTGTAAAACAACGTTGCGTATCAGATACAACTGCGACAGAAAGTACGCCGATGCTATCAGGACCAAAACACTATTCACTTAATTTTCCATTTTCAAATCTTGCACGCTATTTCCCTCGTATTGAACAATTATATGGACCAACATCAGCGCCAAATTCAAATTATTGTCCACAACAACAACAGCAGCAGCAACTGTTACTTGTTGATGATTGTGTTGCATCGGTTCATAATTTTGCTGCAATGGAACGAAGTAGTTTGATTTCAATAACTTCATCGACGCTCACAACTCGAGTTCTTCATGCTCAGAGGCCAAGTCTTTCGTCGTCAGCTGGTTCATCATCTCAACAAGGTCCTCGAAAACATCCACCACGTCTTCACGATGAAATGTCTCAAGCTAGTTTTCAAATGGTTTCATTAGATACCGAAGATTCATCGTCTGGTTCGTCAAGTCTTACACATCAATCAACAAATATACAAGCGGTCATGACGGGTGCCATTACTTCAAAGTCTCCGTCAGCAACTAGAAAACATCCCACATTTAGAAACCTAACGAAAAGCTCAGCTACTAATGAACGTAAAGCAATGCGTGTTTTATTAATTATATTTTCCATATTCGTCATCCTATGGACCCCATTTTTTACTATTAATCTTCTATCATGTTTTATCTCCAACATTCATCCAACTTTTATATCCGTTGCAACATGGCTTGGCTACTGTTCATCGGGCGCCAACCCAATCATTTATACAATATTCAGTCGAGCGTTTCGTCGTGCATTTGTTAACATAGTGGCATGTCGAAAAACGATTAGTTCACATCGTTCACAAATGATTAGTCCATCATATCATTCTATGACAATGTCAGTTGCTCGAAAAACGTCGACAGTTAGTAAAGGGCAAACTGATGTACACTAAACATCCATGTGACATATACATCTGTGTTCTTTATGATAAATATATATCTATATATGTATGTATGTGTGTACATATATTTATTTATATAATTATGCACAAAGTCTTTTTTCCGATGTCAAATCAAATTGTGTCCATTGTATGGAAATATATATAGTTGACGAATGTCAAGTTTTGGTATAAATATATGTGAAAATTGACTTGCAACATGTGATGAATAGGTGCGATTTTGTAAATAATGCTTTCTCTGCCAAAATATAATGCGATTGTCTTTTTGAATTGATTAAATCAATCACTAGTAATTTAGTAAGAAGAAAGAATGAGTAGGTTCTTTTTTGTTTTTTGAATATTCTACTGCAATATCTAATTATATTGAAATACATCAAATCTATATATGGAAATATCAATGGATGAGAATAATATTATTCTTTGCCTCTGATGTAATTGAATTCATAATAAGATTTTCTAGTCGAACAGTATCCTATCAAATTAGGAAAAACCCGATTGCAAATGTCGTAAAAGCTTATTTTAAAGATTAATAATAAACTTAAAAAACTAATAAGCAAAAAACTAGTTTTGTTTATATGTGAACATATGCATGCCACATTGACAAGGACTTACAATCATCAATAGAATTCCGAACTATTTTTGTATATCTTTTGTCTGATTATTTATTGTAACGTATCGAAATAATAACAAGACATCTAGCTTCTATTAATGTGTTTTGTTGATTGCGCGTATTGCTATATGGCATTTTTTTTTCAAAGAATTTTTTACGCATACTTGTCGCTGTTAATCATGTTTGATGGAATTTCTTTATATAAATTACAGTCTTTAATAACTACGTTGCGTGGAAATGAAAATAAAAGATGCATAAATAGAATGGGAAGATCCTTTTTTCATATTAAATTACTTCTGACTTTTTCACATGATTTAATCAATGCTACTAGACACAGTAAAAATACTTTTAAAACAGTCAAAAGCAATTTCTCATATTAAAATACTCACTGCTCCAAAAATTTTCAAAGGGTAAACACGAGTCATTCTCCATGTCTAATAGAACTTGAAATTCTTTTCTTTCTGGTGCTATGAAAAGAATTCTTTAAATTTTTTGCTTTGATTTCATTCATTTTTTGACCCTGAAAAAGCATAGACGTTGGAATGCCTTACAAGAAATATTGCTAAGTCGATTTGATTTTTGAGAATGCTTCAAGTTATGCTTGAGCCGATCGAACCTAATTGTGAATTGCAATGAAGCATTCCTTCCATTACTAAGAAATTGTAGACAAATCGTCTAGCATCTATTATCTGATGCATCTGTATAAACGTATCAGCCGCCGTCTAACCTTAACTTCTGACGTCTTATAATATACACTCACTACCTTCTTTCGTTAGACATATTCATTCCATTTAAGCAAATCCTTCAACCTTTAACGATTTCTACAAAAGCCAGTATCTAGCGAGAAAATAAATTTGCAAAAATTTTGGACATGTGTCTACCTGAAGAACTTTCCGATATTAGTGTCATACATTATTTATAAATACTTTCTAATCAAAAATTATTCCTAAGTGTCATTGAGTAACTTTCCATAGAAATTTTCGTGTCGGTCTCATTTTATCAGCTTTCAAATAAGCACTTGAATGCCATGTGATGATGATATAGGTAATATAGTTAACGATCAGCAGTCTTTCAGATGTAGTATGATACGTACACGTGTGGCTATTCATCATTCGTCCTTCTATTTTGATATACGGAGTTGTTATTTTGACTAACGATAATCAGCTGCTGCGCACAATGTTGATAGTAGTGCAAAAGAGCATGTCCATATGTGATAATTATGACAGAAATTCTTACACATTTGCACTCGAACACTCTTAACAAATATAAACGAATTTTTCACTTATTAAGTAACAAGAAGGAGAAGAATTCATGATTGTTTCATTGACATCTCCTTTACAATTATAGAAACAAACAAGATTACTAATGTTGCGACAAATATAATATTCTGCTAAAAAGATTTTCAGCGCAGCTCCGTTGGGGCTAAAATGTGGAACTCGCATATTCCGATCAGTTAGACACTGATCAAATAGAAGTTTTATTTTGTCAGTGTAGTGAGATCATATTTTGTTCAAAACTAAGATAATAAAACCTTTTTAACATTTGAAATTTATTAGATCTATCTATAGGGGAATATTACTAGAGAGAACGTATGAAAATCTTTTTGTTTAAAATATGTCAGTATGCTGAAGTGTTTAGTGGTTTCGTTGAGAAATATTGTGAATGATAATAGTTTAAACAGTATTTAGGATATAGCTATCAATATTGTTGAGAAATTTATATTTTTTCATAAACGAAAATTTGATACAAGCTTCCCCGTGGATGAAAAGGTGCGAATTGTAAATACACTAAAGTGGATTCAAGCTCTAGAATAGAGTATTTGTGTGAGAAAAAAAAAAGATTAAAATCTTCATCTGTTTATTGTAGGTGATAGAAGTAACGAGTGTAATAGTAGCGTAAACTAGTTGCTAGCTTCTTTAGCGGTAGCATACACTCGTTGCTAACGTCTGTAATAATAAAAATATATAATACTGTCGTAACCGTGAACTATAATAATAAAAACGACAGACTTTGATGATTAAATAGAGATTAAATTCTAATTATGATGATTTCTAATTAGTGAAACTAGATTTTTATTACTGATGTGAGTAGTGGTGAACATACGCAATCGATCTGTACCAAAAAAGTTTCTAATTAGTGCATATAAGTGTTAGTTTTTAAATATTTTATATCTGTAATGGGGAAGGGGCAGGGGTTGGGTACAGGGGAGCCGCAAAAACCTAACAATTCAACTTACACTCACTATTTTCTTCAAAAATATATGTGAGTTCCACAAAATTGAAATATTTTTCTTCAATACAAATCAGAGACGTGCACAGGACATAATTTTTTCTCCTGTCCTTGCCTGTCCTGTTGGGTACCTTGGT